>JAHLKH010000160.1:0-64494 GCA_025526915.1 Entophlyctis helioformis | reverse complement strand
TTGGGGCTGGGATCTCTCGATTCAACAGGCAAACAACGACGCCACCGGGCGCTGCGTACGTCGATCCGTTCGGCTTTACCGTGATGCCCGTGCAACAGTGGGTTTAAGCCATGGGCGACCGATGATGATCTCGTAGCCTGCTCCTTGCGGCGCCTCAAACGCATGCAGCTCTGGCAGCTGGCGACCGTCTTCTGTAGCAACATCAAAACAAACTCCTCGCAGCAAGCGGTTCTCGGCGGATCCGTCCCCGAGACGCAGCTGAACGTCTTGCGACACACGATAGGCCCTCGCGGCCTTTTGACTGACTAGAAACTCGACAAACGACGGCAACACAAACGAACTCGCGGCTCCTGAATCCACTAGAGCGCGAACCGGGTCGGCCACACACAGACAACGTAATGAACCCCAGCTCCTCGATGGGCGGCAAACACTCGGACGACATGACCGACCAGCGACGGACGAAGCATGGTCTCGACAACAACCAAGGGCGGTGCAGGTGGATCCCCTTCATTGGAGACGCAATGACGGGCTACACCACCTTGGCCCGTCAGGCGTTTGTCGCAGGCGTCGGAGCAGCTGCGGGCGGCTGCTCGACCGGCGTGTACGGCTGCGGCTGGTACATGCGCAGCTGGCTGTTGCGCGGCAGAGGGAAGGAGCGCTCTCTGCGACAGCCCGGCTGGTGCCTGTCCGCACGATGGCAGGCAAAACAGCGTGCCTCGCGGCGCAGGCGTTCGCGGTTGGTGGCAAAGTGCGGCTGATGGAAATCGAGATCCACGTCCATCGGCACGACCTGCGACGCCTGCGACCACCTGCCCTGCGTGCCCGACCCGCCGTTCTTCTTGCCAGTGAGGCGCGCCAGACTGTACAAGCGTGCGATGGCCTTGACCTGGTCGAGCGACGCATGTGGGTTGCCGACGCGATAGACGGTGACGTGGTCCTTGATGGGGTCCGCCAGTCCGTGCACAAACGCCGTGGTGGCCGTGGACTCGGTGTAAGAATCACGTGGCAGCTGCGCGAGAAGGTTCTCGAACCTCTGGGTGTACGCGGCCATCGAGCTCTGGCCCTGCTGGAGCTCGAACAGCTCCATGTCAGCACGAATGGCATCATGGACGTTGAGGTATTGCTTCTTCAAAGCAGCCAGCACCTCCTCCACCGAGTGCACAGTGTGCGACTCGCGGTACCTCCTGAACCAGGTGGCGGCATTGCCCTTAAGATAAGAGGCAAGAACCGTCAGCCTCTGGTCCAGGGTCACCTCCCTGTCAAGGGCGGCTAGGTAGTTCGCCACATCATCAACGAACTTAGCCGTCTCCGTGGGTGGCTCGTCTCCGCCGAAGACCACTGGCCTGGCCAGCGACTTTAGGATGCTGACATGGGCTGGGCCATTACGCGCCGGCACAGGCGTGGCCTGGCGGGCCTCCGCCATGGTCTGAGCCATCCAGCTCTGCGTCTCGGCAAGCTGGTTGAGCGCCTGGATGATCTGCGGCTGTTGCTGTTGCTGTTGCTGTTGCTGTTGCTGCTGTTGCTGTTGCTGCTGAACTGCGTGGAGCGCGGCTTGCGTCTCCAGCAGTGCCTGTTGCAGCTGCGCAACCTGGTCCGCGAGCTGCTGCGGCTGAAGGGTAGCAGGATCGTCCATACTACCCCAGTGCTACCAAATGTTGGCAGGCAGCTCAGATGTCGAAAGATGGTTTAATCACAATCCAGTATTCAAAACAATAAAATGATAACGCGTAACGTTCCAATCCAAATGAGATATCAGACGATCACCTAGCAATAGTGCTTGGGCACAACACGCTCATATAAGTGGGCGGATGGCCGAGTGGTCTAAGGCGCCGTGTTCAGGTCGCGGTCTCGCAAGAGACGTGGGTTCGAATCCCACTTCGCTCACTTTTGCATTTCATTTTGGCCCTTTCCACAAGGTCACGTGACCTTGGCAGATGACGGACTGCTGCTCGCCGTTCCCAGCATGCACACTCACTGTCCTGAGACCAGCCGGCAATCCGTCTGGCGGAACAGTCTTACAGCTGCCTTTTTCATCTGAGCAAGTTGTGCCTCAAGCTTGGCCAGGGCAGCAACCATTGCAGAGGCCATGGAACAGCTTGCTGCCCGATGCGGCCAGGTCTGCAACAGACCCTTCCCGCACAGTGCTGCTTTCAGCCATATGTGCCCAAGACTTGCTCAACACATCAGATAGTCTACGCGTTGAGAGTGAATGTATTCACCAGTAATGCACACACTGGTCTTACACAAGACTCCTGCTTTCCCCAACCATTGCCGTCACAACAATCGCCACAATCAGCAAAAGCAACCATCGCCAGAGTTGCTGTCCTTGTCGCCATTGCTACGACTACCACCATTATGACGATCGCCTCTAATCGTCATCATCCATGCCCACAAACAGGTCAAGCTCCTTCTTCGTCACACGAAGACCAGGCGTGTTTCTGAGCCACTCGAGCATCTCGGTCGACCAAGGCTGATCACGCAATGCTTCGATCTGACCACTGGTGCAGCCTTCTGTGCGGTTGGCATGGAACCACTTGACCATGTCGAGATTGCCACGCGAGATGGCCCAGTCCATAGCCTGGGTGGTGCATCCTTCCGTTCGGTTGGCGTGAAGCCACTTGACAACCTCCCAGTGCTCTTCCATGGCCGCCATGTCCATAGCCTTGGTCGTACATCCTTCCGTCCGGTGCTCATGGAGCCACTTGATAGCGTCGAGGTGTCCGCGAGAGGCTGCATCATCCATGGCAGCGACTGTGCATCCTTCGGTGCGGTTGGCATGCAGCCATTCAAGCACAGGAACATGGCCGTTCTTGGCTGCAGATTCATGACGACCTTGGTCCACTTGCCCATGCCTTGCTCATGCAGCCACTTGACGGTGGCTAGGTGGCCGCCATGCGCTGGTCCGTACACAATCGTGTCGCTGTAGGGCAGGTCGAAGTTGGCCTTGAGCCACTTGAGAACGTCCAGGTGGCCGTTGTTGGCAGTCATATCCATGACTTCGCAGTGGAATGATGGTCCTACGCGTCGGTGGGCATGCAGGAACTTGAGAACCTCCAGGTGGCCAGATTGAGCCGCCATGTCCATCGCCCTGGATGTGCATCCTTCAGTGCGGTTCTTGTGCAGGAACTTGACAATATCGAGACGACCCCAGCTTGCCGCACCATCCATCGCATCTGTCGTGCATCCTTCGCGTCGGTTGGCATGCAGGAACTTGACAATCTCAACCGGCCACGTCGAGCTGCTTCATCCATCGCCTTAGTTGTGCATCGCTCAGTGCGGTTGGCATGCAGCCATTGCACCACATCGAGATGCCCATTTCCAGCAGCGCTGTCCATGGCCCGTGAAGGGCATCCAGCCGACGTGTGCTTATGGAGCCACTTGACTGTTGGAAGATGTCCGTACTGCGCTGCAGATGTCATGGCCCAGTCAGAGCAATCCATGTTGCCCGCCATTTTGAGCATCTGGAGCACCTCGACATGGCCGCCCTCTGCTGCAACATCGACAGCAGATAGCTGACGGCCGAAGTCCACGTTGATCTTGCCATAGCGCCTGAGATCGACGCCGTAGTTGCTGATGAGATGCCTGAGCAGGTCCACGTGCCCATGCTTAATGGCGTACCAGCCATGTGCGATCGGGTACTTGAAGTCCAGCTCGCCAAACCAGCAGTTGCGCATGGCAACATGGCGAAGCTGGTGGTCCAGACCATGCCATCTGGAAAAATCGACGCTCAATGAGTATCTGTTGAAGGCCTGGTCCGCCGCATTGTAGTTGCCATTGCTGCGCTGGTCGACAACCTGGTACGAATCGTAGTAGCCGTAGTCGACGTTGTTGTCCAAGATGCTGTCATACTTGTTGACACCTGCTGCTTTAGGGAACCGAGCACAGATCCGAAGATACATGGACCGAGAACGAATAAGCATCATGTCGGCCTCATAAGTGATGTCCTTTTCCAGCGACCAGCCGACATCAGGAAGCCGAGAGAGATCGCCGTCCCAGTCGGCCTCGACGACTTGCGTCCACAGCTGTACCGAGCAGTCTTTGAGCTGTTTGGGACTGAGCACGCCGTGCAGGAACTGCGTGAATGGGCCGGCATGCTTGAGGATCATGAGTCGGACCTCCGCCGGTGTCCTGTCCCACCACCACCTGTCCGGGTCTGCACGCTGCATGCTGTCGGGTCCGGTACCGGCCAGTTTGTAGATGTGCGACAGAACAGCAGTCGGCATCCAGTCCAATCGGCTGTGTCCATGGGCAGGCTGCGGCTGCACTGCTGTTGCAGCTGCGTGCTTTGGCGCAGCGAGGAGAGCGTCAACGGTGAAGGCCGCAACGGCGTCCGTGACTGCTTGGGCGGCCTGGACAGCATCCTGCGCGGCGGCCTGTGCGGCAAGCGATGCCTGCTCGGCGTCCGAGGCGGCCTGGAAAGAGATGCGAGCAGCGTCGGCAGCCGTCTGCGCTGCGCTGGCTGCCGCTGCCGCAGCAGTGTCGGCTGCAGAAGTGGCGGCGGCAACTGCTGCGACAAGACGGGAGATGTCCTCGACTGTTGTCTTGACTGCCGTTGTGGTTGCAGGAGAGGCGACGCTGCTGACCGCCTCGACCGCCACGACAGTCGCCTCTCTGGGTCGCTTCTTGGGCATTGCTTGCAGATCTGAGTTGTCAAGCCAAAGTGGCAAAGTGGCAAAGTCGGTCGATGCAAGGATGAGCAGCCGTGAACAACCAACCACAACCGCACCATCAACTTCAGAAACTGTCCCTCCAGGACAGACACGGCCAGATGCAGCAATGCAGACAGACAGACAGACAGACAGATAGCCTGTGTGGTGCAGCATCTGCTTGGCCACTTGATGACGATGGCTTGGCACAGATCGAGCTGGCGACAGCTGATTGGCTGCTGTGGCGGCATTGCCACTTGGACAGGAAACGTGTCTGTGCGTGGCGGCTGCCGTTGTCGACTGAGCGAGACTGAGCGAGGCTGTCCAAGCCTACCTTGGTTGTGGATGCCAGCCAGTGCTGTGCCGCCCACCGATCGCCCGCCCCACTCGCCTTGCTGTCTTGCCGAGAGCGGCAGTCGGCACAAGCCAGCCAGCCAGCCAGCCAGCCACGATCTGAAGCGCATCTTGGCCCAGCAACAACAAACAGCGGCGGGAACAGCAACAGCCGGCATGCCACAGCCAGCTGCTGACAGCTGCTGCCACCATGCCCTGCCAGTCTGCACACGCCTGCCATCCCACTCCCAGCCGACACTATCCGCTGTCCGTCCGTCCGTCTGCTGTCCAACACTCGACCTACCAACGCCTGCCTCCACTCCAGCAGCCAACTGCCAGCCGTCCGTCTGCTGTCCATCCACTCGCCCCTCACAGCCATGTACCCACCATCCTTCCCATCCTCCACCACCACCAGCAGCCAGCAGCCAGCAGCCAGCAGTCTTTCCAAGCAGCTCTCCACAAGCCCAGCCACTCCAGCCCGTCTTGCTCCACAGCGCAGCAGCCCTGCAGTGCCAGACAGGAGTCAGTCGATCGCTCATGCTGCACAGTCTGCGCAACCAACAGCAGCCAGTTGCTGCCCCCAAGAGGCTGGTGTTGGTCACTCGGACTGTGCGAGCCACGGGACTCTTGGCTCTATGCCCACTTGACCTGGAGTGGCTTGGAATGGCTTGTCCACTTGACTTGGCTTGGGTGCGAGTGGCTTGGATGGCCAGATGCATGCGTCCGTCTGTCCCTTGTGAACACTTGCCGTCGAGTGGTGGCTTGATCGTCGCTCTTGGACTGCGTTGGACTGCACTGGATGGTCGGAGTGCTGCTGACGTGCTCTTGCCGTGCTGTGGGATGTGACAGAGAGCGTCCTGTTGTGCTGCACTTGCTTGGTCGCCCGGCTTGGTCAGTCGCGTCCGTGTCCGCGTGCAGGCTGAGCGTGTCTCGCGTTCGTGTGTGCTGTCCATCTCACGGCACCAAGCAGCAGCAGCAGCAACAAAGCCTGCGAGACTGAGTCAGCCAGTCAGCCAAGCGTGCGGCCAGTGCAGGTGTGCGATGCTCTGCCACTGGTGCGTGATGCCATGGCCGCCTGTGTGCCCTCGTCGCTCCGTCCCTCTCGCCCCGCACACGCTGTCCATGCACAAGGCTGCCTTGATGGTGCTCGCAGTGGTCGTCGCGACAACGCCCATGGATCCATCCACCCAAGACGGGCTGGCTGACTGGCTGGCTGGCTGGCTGCATCCAATGCTCTGCAGCAGTCTGGCACGCCAGCAACTCAAGCAGCAGCAGCAAACACTTGCCTCTGTCCCTGGTGTCTCCGTGCCGTGTCCATGAGATGTCCGAGCAGCCTGCCTCGTCGTCGTCTGTATTGCATGCCATCATGGACAGACTCGCTCTTTGGTCGTTGCAAGTCAACTACGCTGCATCGACAACAACCAGGCACATTGCCATTCACACACAGACAGGCAGACAGACGGATCGCTTGCAAGACTGCGAGCATCAGGCGACACCTTGCGGTTGCATCACAGCTCATTCTGAGCCACCATCGCAGATCGCCAGATGCACAGCTGCAATGGTGTTCCACCCACCAAGCCAGCAGCCACGTCATTGTCCTTTTGGGAAACCACAAAAGTCTCCGAGCCGTGTCTTTGCCAAAGAGCAAGCATCACCAAACAGCAGCAACAACTGTTCGCACAATAATCAGCATCAACATGTCCAGCTACTTCCGTATCAGCGCCAACACCAGCCCGCTGGTCCGCATCCCTATCCGAGGGTCGCCATTCTCGCTCACAATGGCAAGACCTCTCGCAAGAGCAAGCCTTGACGACCATTGCGCGTTGATTAGGCCGCACAAAGCCGGCCTGACGCGCCATTACGAGCAGTTCGAGAAGACGCGTCTGGCGCAGCTGGCTGCCCAGCAGCACACGATGGTTGGTGGACCTGCTTGTGTCGCTCTTTGCTTGTATCGGCTGTCAGTCCATACGCCACTCCATCGCTTGCGGCTGCCATTCCATTCCTCTGGTAGTCTTGACTGGCTGGCTGGCTGACCATGCGCGTGAATCGGAACATTCATTGACAGACGCCGCAGCTGGCGCGTGTCCTTTTGGCTGCCAAGTTGCCCGGCACGCGTATCGGCCACGCGGCCTCGCTGGTCCACACGCACGCCACCAAGAGCAAGCCGACACAATGCCTTTTGGGCGACAGCTGCGTGGGTCCGTCAACATCGGACGTCCGCAGCCGCCTAAGTATGCAGGCCTACCAAGTCGACACATTGGCATCCCTAGACATCCCATCATGGCTCGGAAGTCCAGCAGCCGCCGACTCAACGGACCAGCCGATAGTTTCTGCCTGCCCATCCGTCAGCAGAGGGGCGACAACCGCACACGGGATCTCGGATGTCTCGCCAGTCCGAGAATCAAGCACTTTGCCATGCCAACAATCGCCTCGGCTGCGTCGGATCAAGGACCGCAACCTCTCTCGACTGTAGCCGATCGCACAAGCAAGAAGCGAGAGCGCGATGCTCAGGACGTCGGCAGGTGCGAGTCGGCAGAGCCACGGTCGCCACCGAAGCGGGCCTGCCTGCCACGCTGTCGCTCTGCCCCGCCCTCGCTTCCATCACAGATGGATCACGCTGACGTTTGGCTTCAGACTCTAGCCCAAGACGACGGGTCTCGGGCTACCTCCCCCCTCTTTCCATCCTCAGGTTCGGCATACTTGCCGTCGCCCTATATGCCAAAGACTCCTCACTACTCACCTATCGAGCCACGGTGGTCGCCTGAAGCGTCTTTCATTCATCTCGACTTGCAGTGAGTCGCATTCTGCTTGACTGGAGAAATACACTGCTATAATCGACCTGTTGTTGGACTGGTGATTGTTGAGCCGGCAGCCGATCAGCAAGCAGGCTGTGGACCCTTGCGATGCCATCAGCTGCTTTGGTGGTGTAGACTCGTTGCTGGCAGTGACGGCAGCAGCCACGGTCAGCCTTGCCATTGTCGTCCGAGCACCAGCGAGCATCACGATCAGATGCAAGGCTAGTCGCTTCCGATCCAAGCTGGCTGGCGTGTCTGATGGCGCCGACTGGATCTCAAGTGCCACGGCCAGCCTGGTTGAGATCAAGGCTGTTGAGTGTGCCTCGGCCTGCTCTGACGACGATGCCTGGTGGAGTGCAGGCAGATGCATCCTCACAAGCGACAGCATGGCCACGCCTGACCACCGCAAAGTGAATGTGCTGGTGGCTGTGCGATGGCAGCCCCTCTGTCTCCCGTCAGCATCCAAACTTGTAGATCTGGTGCACAGGAGGTGTATGTATTGGGAGGGACATCTAGAAGGACATGGCAGCAAGCACAGCAACAAGCGCAGCACCAATAGAAGCGCCAGCAGACTGCGCCGAGCCGGTGGCGGGCTTCTGCGTGGCAATGACAGACGGAACCGTCGCAGAGGCAGAGGCAGTCGCCGTGGACTTGGACGCAGCGGTCGTCGTGGTTGTGGCAGTCTGGTTGCCCGCGCAGTTGCCCACGAGACGCAGGTTGGACAGACGGAACACGGCGCCGCTGGGAGTCATGTTGACAATGGTCCAGTCCTTGAGGTGCTTAAAGTCAAAGGCACCGCCCTTGAGGTTCTTGGCGTAGTCGGCAATCGGCAGGCTGACGGCCTTCTTGGATCCGTCCGTCTTGAGGTAGCTCGACAGCGGCTTGTACACCGAGTCGACCAGCCGGGTCTTGCAGTCGGCCGAGCGCTGCGTGAGCGTAAAGTTCATGTTGGAGCCGGCGGGAGCGACGAGGTCGAACGCAATGGCCGTGTAGCCCGTGAGGTCGAAGCAGGCGCCAATGTCGAACTTGCCGAACCAGTAGTTGAAGGTCGGGGCGGTGCCTGGGTTGGCCTGCGGCTCGGGCTGGCCAACGTCGGCCGTGCCAGCGGTGATGACGACCTCCTTGCCAGCCGGGTTGACGGCAAAGGTGGCGCCTTGTGCGCCATAGTCGCCGTTGAGCAGGTTGGCCGGACGAGCGCCGCCGCCCTCGGGCAGCGTGACGGTGCGGGCAGCCGCAAAGTCGTCGACGAGCAGGTCGGGCTTGCAGGCAGCCTGCGCGTTGGCAACAGCGGCAGCAGCGGCGGCGACGAGGGCAACAGGGACGATCATGGCGTGGTTGGATGGAGGGAAGGCGGACAAGGCGGGCTGTGTGCCTGCAGATGCAATGAGGCGGCGGCGGCCAATCAGCGAGCTGCACAAGCGCACAGCCCTGTGTGTGGCAGTGCACAGGCACACAGCACACAAGCAAAGCAACAAAACGCGGACGGAGTTGGGAGGCGCAAGAGCGGCGTGTTTGGCACTGCCGAGCGGTGGTTGTGACGGCGGATCAGTGGCACCATTGCGTCAAGCTGCTGTTGCTGCTGGCTGTTGTTGTTGCCGCCCAACACAGACAGCATCAGAAGGCATGAAGGCGGCGGCACACACCAGTTGCTCATGATCACAATGCGTTCATTGGAAGTGGCGTGGCAAGAGTCTCAAAGAAATGTATCAGGATAAGTATGTGGAACAGCGATCTAGAAGCCGCCGATGAAGGCAGCAAGACCGGCAAGGGCAGCGCCGAGGTACGCAGATGCCTGCACGGCCATGCCGGCGTTCTTGGTGGCGGGGGCGGCCGTCGCACTGGGCACAGCAGCAGAAGCGCCACCAGTCGCACCGCCAGTCGCACCACCAGTGTTGCCACTGACGGTGGTGTTGAGAGGCGAGCAGCCACCAATCAGGCGCATGTTGGACAGGCGGAACACGGCACCCTCAGGCTTCATGTCGACCATGGTCCAGTCCTTGAGGTGGACAAAGTCAAAGGGAGCGCCGTTGAGGTTCTTGGCAAAGTCGACAAACGGCATGATGACCGTCTTCTTGGTGCCGTCGGGCGTGATGTACTTGGAGAGCGACGTGTACTCCGAGTCGATGAGGCGCACCGAGCAGTTGGCCGAGCGCTGCGTGAGCGTGAACGAGGCCGACGAGCCGGCCGGCGCAACGAGGTCAAAGGCCACGGCAAAGTAGCCAGTGAGGTCGAAGCAGGCACCAATGTCGAACTTGGAGAACCAGAAGTTGCTGGTGCCGTTGGTGGACGTCAGGACGACCTCCTTGGCCAGCGGGTTGATGACGAACGTCGCGCCGACCGCACCGTAGTCGCCGCCGAGCAGGTTGCCTGGACGGGAGTCGCCACCGTCGACGGGCAGGAGCGTCACGTTGCGCAGGGTGGCAAAGTCGTCAACGACAGCGTCGGGCTTGCACGGGCCGCCGGGACCAGCAGCAGGGGCGGGGGGCAGCAGGAGCGGGGCGGGCTGGGCGTTGACGCCAACGAGGGCAGCAGCAGCGAGGAGGGCAACAGGTGCAAGCATTGTGGATGTGGGGATCGTCGGTGATCTGTGAGCTGTGGGCGAAGAAAAGTGCAGCGGCCATCAGGGCATTTTATAGGGCGGCACAGCGCAGCCAGCGCAGCGCAGCTCAGCCGGCAGCAGTGCCGAGCGGGCAATGGGTGGCTTGCATGTTTCATGTCGCCCCGCCGGTGCCGGCATGTCATGGTGGTGTGTGCTGGTTGGTGCCATAGTAGCACCGAGGCGGAGGGGAAGGCAGCGACCAGTGCAGGGCCAGTGCAGTGCGGGGCCAGACAGACAGCGCACAGCGGCGTGCACGACGCAGCGTTGCTGTGCAGGCGGATGGCGACGGGCTGCCGTGGAGGGCCTGGCGTGTGGATGCACGGCCGGCGTGTGGATGCACGCTGCTGGTGCCGTCGACTGGCAGGCTGGCTGGCTGGCTGGCAGAGGCCGCCTTCATCCCCACGCCTGCTCCGGCCGGGGCCCGCTTGCCGACTGTGCCTGTGCCTGTGAAGCAGCGGCAGCCACAGCGCTGGCGACACAAGCACGGATCGCTCGCTGATCACGATGTGCACTCGGCTGGCTGTGCTGCCACCGTGCCGATCTCGGGCAGCGATACATGCCATGGACGGCATCGCTGCTTGGCGATCCTGTCCTGGAGCTGCGTCTCGGCGCAACCAAGCCATGGCAACGGACACACATCGGCGGCTGCAGATCAGGCTTGGTTGCTGCTCGCCGTCGACCAGGCAACGACGCAGCGGCCATCCAGTCCTTGCCGTTCATGGCTCTGGACGATCCCCACATTCAACACCAGCAGCAGCAGCGTGGTGCCAACGATCGTTTATTCGTATGCAAAGCCACCATCGCCATCGTCGTCCTCATCTTCCTCGTCCCGCTCAGCCTGTCGCTCGGCATCGCGCTCGGCCTTGCGTTTGAGTCCCCGCGGCGTGGCGTCCTTGCGAGCCTGCTTGGCCTCGCGCTTCCGCTTGATCTGCTCCTGCTTCTTTTGGATGCGGTCCAGTCGAGCAGCCTGTCCCGTCTTTGGTTTTGCCTTGTCGACCTTGGCCTCCACTTGGCCATTGCCATCGCCATCGTCAGATCCATCGCCAGCATCGCCGTCCTGATCGCTGTTGTCAGAGTCGGCATCCGGCTTGGCAGGCTTGTCGCCACGGTGGGCAGCGACCTTGCTTCGCAGATCGTCTGTCGCCTTGCTGCTCTTGTACGCAGGCATCGCCGTGCCTGCACCATCCACACCAGTCAGCACGCCAATCCACCAGCAACGGACATGAACGCAAGCATGACACACCTTGACGCGCCAAGAACACATCAGCCTGTCCAGCAATCACGTTGCTGGTGATGTACTTGGAGCTCACGCCCTTGGGCATCAGGGTTTTGCCGAGCGCCTCACTGAGCTGGAACTTGAGGCTCGCCAGTCGGCTGCGCTCCTTGCCGCTGAGCACGCGGTCAGATCCATCGTCGTCCTCTGACTTTTTGCCCTTCTTCTTGTTGACGCGGTGGCCATCTGCGGGGGCATCAGAGAGGTTGAGGTCGTCATCCGAGAGGAGAATGCCGGCCTCGTCGGCAGTCTTGCGGAACCAGTCGCGGTCGGCCGTGATCTTGCGTTCACGGTGCTCGAGCAAGTCGATCTCGCGGGCGAGATGGATGCGGTGCTTGATGTGCTCCAGAATGGACATGTCGACAGGAAAGTCTGGCAGGCCGTTCTCTGTGCGTTGCGTCCATGTTAGCAGCATGTCTCCATCCATCGATGCATCCAAGAGACAGTTCTCACTCACCCTTCTTGAGCACATGGCAGACCTTCTTGTACATGGTGAGTTCCTCGGGGCAGACAAGCGCGACAGAGACTCCCTCGGTCATGGCACGAGCTGTGCGTCCACTGCGATGCACATAGACATCGGCCGAGCGCGGCAGCTGGTAGTGCACCACATGGTCGACGGCAGGGATATCCAGACCGCGAGCAGCGACATCAGAGGCCACCAGCACCGCATTCTCCGACTCGCGGAACCGGTCCAGACTCTTGAGGCGCTGGCGCTGCTGCATCTCTGCATGCAGGCCAAAGGCAGGCACGCGGAGGACCGTGAGGATCGGCACAAGCCGGCGGATGGCGTCGATCGAGTTGGCAAACACAATTGTCTTGCCCGGGTAGCGTGTGAGCACATAGTAGAGCATGGCGTCCTTTTGCGTTTTGAGACAGTCGATCTTGGCTTCCAGGAGGCCCTTGGCAACGACGTTCTTTGTGGACAGGTTGATGTACACGGGATGCTCGTCTCTGAACGACACCTTGTCGAGCAGCTTGCCAAAGAGCGTGTTGCCGAAGCGCTTTTTGCCCTTGGCGGCCTTTTTCTTGGCCTGCGTGAGGATCTGCTGGAGCGACGCGTCTTCGAGCATCGTGGCCGAAAAGACCAGCGTGCGGCGCTTGATGCGGGCAGCCTGGTCGTGCGGGAGTCGGGCGACCGAGATGCGCGCAAGGATCTCGTCAAGGTCACGGAAATGCCCCGCTTCGAGCATGCGATCTGCCTCGTCAATGACAAGGAACTTGACGTGCTGGAGGGCATCCATGAGCATGTCGTCGTCCTGCATGAGCTCCCACAGCCGGCCTGGCGTTGCAACAAGGACGTGAGGCCCACTCGCTAGCTGACGCTTCTGCTTCTGCGACGACATGCCACCCACGACTGCGACGACCTTGTGGGTTATGCCACGGCCAGCCTTGCGGAGATGGTCCGCGACCTGGAGAGCGAGCTCGCGGGTGGGAGCGATGATGAGACCCGCACACGGCATGTCGGGATCGGTGGGGAGCACCGTCGCAATGTGCTGCAGAATGGGCAGGCCGTAGGCGAGCGTCTTGCCCGAACCTGTCTCGGCAGCACCAATGACATCGTGGTGGTGCAGAAGCGTCTGCGAGAGCGTCTGCGACTGGATATCTGTTGGCTTGGGGAATCCAAGGTGGTGGACGAGATTCGACACGATGGACGCATGGAGGCCAAAGGCGTTCCATGGCGACGATCGGGGCACGGCAGGAAAGTCGAACACGGGCTTCTTGTTGTTGGTCTGGTTGTCGGCCTTTTTGTCCGCCTCTTGCTGCTCGGCATCGTCTTCATCGTCATCGTCCGCGTCCGCGTCAAGGCCGCCGTCGTCGTCGGCAACAACATCTGCTGCGTATCCGCGGCTCACTGGATCGCTGTCAGAGATGCGCTTGAGGCGCTTGGCAGACGGCGAGACAGCCTCAGCCTTTGCCTTGGCACGCTGGGCAGCCTTGGGGTTGAGCACGCTCGGATCTTCCTTGAAGTCGTCAATGTTGACAAACGAGTCCAGGTCAAAGTCGACATCGCCGTAGAGCAGCTCCTCGACATCCACAGCGTCTTCAAAGGGGTCTTTGCGCTTGCCGCCTGCAACGGCAACGGCATCGGCGTCCACCTCGGCGTCATCGTCTGCGTTGTCGTTGTCGCTGTCGTCTTGGCTGCTGCTGCTTTTGGAGGTGCGCATGCGTTTGTTGCTGTTGCTGCTTGCCGACTGTGACTGTTGCTCTTCCATCTCAAGGATGTCGTCGAGCGAGAGCGACGGATCGAATGCATCCGTGTCTGTGCGTGCGGCAGCCGCCAGCACGGTCTTGCCATTCGCCTTGCGGTTGGCAGCACCAGCCGGCCGCTTTCTGTGCTTGTTCTTGCCCACTGCGACCATTGGCGAGATTCGTCGAAAAAGAAAGAAAAATCGGCGCGGTTCTCATACGATTTTGAGCGTACGCTCTGATTGTTGCGACAATGTGGCCCTGCTGTGCATCGCTTGCAATAACGAGCACGCTGGCCGAGACGATCGCACCGAGCAGTGCTCGTTGGACACTGGCCGACCATGCAGGCTGCTGACGCTTGGGCCATGGCATGATTCGCTGGCCGAATGAAAAAGCATTCCTTCATTGATGGCCAGGCGAGTGGAGCGAGTGAGGCTGCGAGACAGATCAGGATCTCTTGAAAGTCTTGCCAGACGCAGTCTTCTTCTCCTTCTGGTCCTCTGGCTTCTCGGGCTTGGCGCGGTTGAGAACCTTGAGGAACGAGTCGACACGGGCACGCATGCGAGTGTGCATGTACGCCTTGGACGCCTTGATGTGGTAGTGGAAGTAGTCGCGGAACAGCTGGATGCGCGAGATGGCATCGGCCGCCGCGGCGCCGTGGAAGTGTCTGGGGAACAGCACTGTCGTATCGGCGATTGCGATTCAATGGATCAGACAACAGGTGCCAGGAGAGCCAGACGAGAGAGGACCAGACGGGCCACCTACCAAAGGTGACGTAGCCAACCGTGTTGGAGTCCTTGAGACCACTGACACCGCGCAACTCGAGCGGCGGTTCGCGTGCAGAGTAGAGCACCTGTGGCGCGTTTTGGATGGCAGGCTGACGGCGGGCATCGACGAATTCCTAGCGACACAATGGCATTGAAGCAGCAGATCAGTTTTCTGCGGACCACGTTGCACACTTTGTGCATTCGACTGTCTGCGTGTCCGTCTGTCCGTCTGGCTGTCTGGCTGTCTGTCCGTCTGGCTGGCTGTGCCGGATCTGCAACAAGGATGCAGCGAGAAATGGCAAACGAACCTGGAGGAACACCTTGCCGTAGATCTTGTCGGTCTCGTCCTTGAACTCGGTCGAGAAGATGACCGTGACACGGTCCGGCAGGGCCTTGACGTAGATGGCCTCGTCGTCGCGGTAGTGAACAGCCATGAGCGGAGACTCGCTCTCCTGCTGCTGGGCGGCAAAGGCAGCCTCGAAAGGCGCAGCAAGGATGTTGCGCTTGAGCAGCGAGATGGCCTTGATCAGCGGCTCTGTGGCAGGCAGGCAGGCGAGGTGGTCAGCCACAAGCACGCGGAAGATTGCGCAGACTGGGACCCGATGGCGGGCGAGACGCACCGATATCTTGCGGCAGCTGGTCAAGAGGCACCTTGAGCGAGACGTCAAAGCCCTCCTCTGCAGGCTCGTGCAAGTAGGGGCCGTACTCTCGTCGCAAGACGGCATCTGCGCCGTAGCGACGCAGCTCAGGGAAGCAGCGCATGGACACGGAGATGAACAGGTTGGTCTTGGAGTCGGGCAAGGTGGCGATGCGGTAGGTGACGCCGTCAAAGTCTGCAAGCACGATGCGGCAGCGCTCAGGCTCGCTGGAGGCAGAAGGCGTGCCATGGGTGTCGAGGTTGGTGGCCGTTGTGCCGTTGTTGAACGGCGAGCGAGGGCAGTCAGTGGTGGACACGAAGCAAGGGTGTGCCAAGCGAGCCAAGCCAGTCAAGCCAAGCAAGCCAAGGGAGGCAAGCCGCTGGCCACACGGCAGCACAGCGCAAGAGGAGCCGCTATGCATCGTGCGTGCGGCTGTGCGGGGATGCAACGGCGGCGGGGCAGAGGCATCGGCGTCTGCAGGCAGCAGCTGCCAGCCACCTGCAGATGCGGCCAAGACACGCAGCACGAGCGAGCGAGACTCACGTTGTGAAGCGCTCGCGGATGGTCTCCTCGAGGATCTTGCTGGCAGGCTCGAGCAGAATCATGGCGTCTGTCGGTCGCTGGTGTCTGTCCGTGGAGACGGCGGTCAGTCAGTCAGCCAGTCAGCCAGTCCGTCAGCCAGCTAGCTAGCGAGCACACACTCGCAGGCACGGCCACTCACGTCTGTTCACCTGCGCGGCAACCCAGCTTCGCGTGATCCGGCTCAGCCATCCTCGTGTCACGTGATCTGGCGTGACCGTGTTGGACGAGCGGACGCCGGCCTGGCTTGCGAGTCGGCAGCAGAAGAGCGCCGATCAGCCATGGCGAAGCCGGCCCAGAGGCAGTACCAGCGACGGGCCATGGAGGTCCTGCTCATCAGCATCCCCACACTCGCCGCCGTCGCTTCCACCTTGGCGTCCACGTCCATGCGGTACGAGCCGCTGGGTACGTCTGTCCAATGCGCAGCCAGCCAGCCAGTCAGCCAGCCCGCTCACACCGCACACACACACACACACAGTTCTGGCTGTTCTCTTTGGACTGTCGGCCGCCCTCCAGTTCCATACACCCACACTCGATGCGGTGCATGCGTCGCACCGCTACCGGCCGCTTATCGGCCACGGCATCCTGTGCGGGTCGGTGCTTCCGTCGGTTGTCGCTCTCTCGATCCCAGCCGCCGCATCGTCAGGTCGGGGCTTTGCACAGCTGCTGGAGAATGGCTGCGAGGCGTGCACTGACAAGCGGCGATGGCGTGCGCAGGGTATGCACGAAGCCTCGTTGGCTGGGTGCTGACGACCGGCTGCGCGAGTCTCGTCAGCGTATCCGCATATGCATCGCCGGCCATCCGGCTGTCTGTGACGGCGGTGTCTGTCGGCATGATCGCACTGCTGGCGTCGGTGTCGGCATGTGAGGCGTCGCGTGCTGGTTGTGGATGCCCACGACTCGATAGACGGACTAATGCGTGTGTGTGTGTGTGCGTGCGCGTGTGTAGGGCCGGCCTGGATGACCGCTGTGCCAGCAGTCGTGTTCTGGAGACTGCTGCACCAAGTCACGGCTGATCTGGGACCCGGGATCACAGCTGGCGAATCGATGCTGATGGCATCTGCGGCGAGCATGTCGGTCAGCGACACGCTGTTCCTCACTCTCAGAATGGCACGTTCCTCTGTCTCTCCCTCTCCCTTCGACTTGTCTATGGGACAGCGGAACGAGTTGCTGACTCGAGAGATGGATTGCAGGCTGGCGCGATACCCAAGGACCTTGCACCGTATCGCAGTCATGTCGCCGTGTTTCTGCCGGCCCTGCTCTGGGGCATGACCGCCATCTGCGTCATTCAGCGGCCGCTCCTCAACCGTATCCGGACGGCATCCGACTCGCCACAGCATGCATCGGCCCATGCGGCCCTCTCCAGTTCGTTCATGGTTGTCAGTGCATTGATTGTCGGTCTTGGCATCACGCCATGGACGTACTATGCAATGGGATGCGAGCCCTTTTCATGGCAAGTCCATCGCACGGGTGTCCTCCCTGTCTATCACGTCTGTAACGCTCACTGCATATGTGCACCGACAGGACGATCGCGTTCTTGACCGACACATCCACATACCGGCCACTCATCACCGTCTACTGGACGTTCCTGCTGATGCTCGCAATCGCGGTTGCATCGACATGGACGCCATCGTCGCACCACGCGCACATCAACGCTCGCCGCAAGTACTTTCATGCCCTCGCGTTCTGCATGTTTGTGCCGTGCTACATTCTGGATGTGAGCCGTCTCTCTTTGTTCACTTCTTTCCACCAACATCCTTCTGTTCATGCCACCGCGCGATACAGTGGCTGACATACGCACACACACACACACACACACACACACACACACACACACACACACACTCTCTCTCTCTCTCTCTCTCTCTCTGATCCGTGTGGATGGATGGATGGATAACAAGACGGAATTCATGGTGCTGGCGTTCGCAGTCTCGGTCGCGGGCTTGGTGTTTGTCGAGTGCGTGCGAGTGTATCGGGTGGCGAATCTGCAAGTACGCATCCAGCCGTTTTTCGCGCAGTTTCTGGACTCGCGGGACAACGGGCCGGTTGTGCTGTCGCACCTGTATCTGCTTGTCGGATGCGCGTTGCCCGTGTGGTTGGCGTGGCTCGGTCGACCGGCTGTGGAGCCGGTTGCGGACAGCGGAGACGCTGGCGTGGAGATGAGCGGGCTGGCTGGCGTGCTGGCATTGGGTGTGGGCGATGCCCTGGCGTCGTTGGTGGGCAAGGCTGTTGGACGCGTTAAGTGGGCACGCCGTGACAAGTCGGTGGAAGGGACGGCTGGGTTCGTGGCTGGCGTGCTGGCGAGCATGTGGGCCATCGCTGCTGCGTCTGGGCATGCAGTCCGAGTGCAGTGGACGGCTGCGACTGTCGGCGGTGTGGTGTGCACGGCGCTGCTCGAGGCGTTCTCTGAGCAAAACGACAACCTGGTCATTCCCCTGTATCTCTTTGCGATGCTCAATCTCGCATCTAGATAAATGAGCAGTCGGATTCATTCAAGTCCCATTAATGCAGTGGCGATGGCTGGCTATGTACTCTACTCGGCAGACAGACGCGCTCTGCGTGCACGAACAGCGTCGCGCAGAGTGTCGAGAAGACCGACCGTCTCGTCCCACGAGACGCACGCATCCGTGATGGACATGCCGTACACGAGCTCGTCCTTGCGTCCGGACACGAGGTCTTGGCGTCCAGCCTTGAGATGGCTCTCGATCATGACACCGGCGATCCACTTGCCCGTGTCGACATCGGCAGTTGTGGCATCGCTCGCCATCTGCTGGGCGATGCTCTGAACCACAATTGCCTGCTTTCTGTAGTCCTTGGACGAGTTGCCGTGGGAGCAGTCGATCATGATGGCAGGTCTGACGCCGGCCTTTGTGCAGTCGCGCACAGCACCAGCGACACTGGACGCATCGTAGTTGGGGCCAGCGGAGCCGCCGCGCAGGATGACGTGGCAGCAGTCGTTGCCGCCGGTTTGCACGATGGCAGACAAGCCCTGCTTGGTGACGGACAGGAAGCAGTGGGGAGCACGCGCAGCACGAATGGCATCGACCGCGACGCCCAAGTTTCCCTCTGTGCCGTTCTTGAAGCCGACGGGCACGGACAGGCCGGACGCGAGCTCGCGGTGGACCTGCGACTCTGTGGTGCGGGCACCGATGGCACCCCAGGAGACGAGATCGGCGAGGAACTGCGGCGAGATGGTGTCGAGGAACTCGACGGCGCAGGGGACGCCGAGGGAGGCCAGGCGCAGGAGGAGCGAGCGCGAGAGACGGAGGCCGCTGTTGATGGCAAAGGTGCCGTCGAGGTTGGGGTCGTTGATGAGGCCCTTCCAGCCTGCGACGAGGCGCGATGGCGGCGCGATGCAATCACATGTCAGCAAGACGAGGAGGGTCTGAGCCACAGGATGCAGTGGATGCACATGTGGCGGATGCCCAGGCAGACAGAGGATGCAGTGGATGCAGTGCCCAGACAGACACACAGACACAGACACAGCGACACAGCGACCACTCACCAACCGTCGTGCGCGGCTTCTCAAAGTACACGCGCATGATGATGCACAGGTCGTCGGCCGCGCTGTCGGCGTACGCCTTGAGCTTGGCAGCGTACTCGAGGGCGGCGTCCACGTCGTGGATGGAGCACGGGCCGACGACGACGAGCAGGCGGTCGTCGGCGCCGTGGATGATGCGCTGGGCGTCGGTGCGGGCCAGGCCGACGGTGGCGGCGGCGGCCGGCGTCAGCGGCAGCTCCTCCATCAGGATGGCGGGCGGGATGAGCGGCCGGATGGCGATGATGCGCTTGTCGTCGAGGTCGTTCAAGGCGTCTGCGTGCGGGCGGTGCTCCGTGGCTTGGGCGGGCGTTGCATGGGCGGACGTGGCAGAGGCCGCAGCCGAGGCCTTGGCAGCAGGGGCATCGGCAGGGGCATCGGCAGAGGCCATAGCAGCAGCAGTGACAGAGTTGAGCATGCGAGCGTGTGCAGGTGTGTGTGAGGAGTGTGCGAGTCAGAGCAGGAGCGGATCGCAACTCCGCCGCCCTCGTGGCACGGATCACGTGCATTCTATTGGTGCTTCTATTGGTGCTTCTATTGGTGCTTCTATTGGTGCTTCTATTGGTGCTTCAATTGGTGCACTCCACTCCACTCTACTCCACTACTCTCCACTCGACTCCACTGATCGATGGACACTCCATTCATTCATTCATTCATTGGTCGCTGGTCACTGCATTCCACCGCTCCCACACGCCGCTCACAGCGTCTGCGCATACGCCGCAAACCGTGCCAGCTGGCGCTCGTTGCGGCGTCTGCGGCTGCCACTGCCCCTGCTGCCAAACATGCCGCCTGCCGCCGCCTGTTCCTTGAGCGACGCAATCAGATCCACAAAGCTCTGCACATCCACGGCCCCTCCGACTCTGGCCGCCTCCTTCTCCTCGACCGCCCGGACTGCAAAGTGGGGGCTGGCCGGGTCAACACCAAGCCCCGCCAGCCACGCTTCCGCTGTCGGTGCTCCCGTCTGGCTGATCAGGCCGCCAGGAACGCGCACGCGCAGCTCGAGTCCGCCCATGCCCATGACCATCTCGCTCATCGACCCAAGAGCGCTCGTGGTGCCGTCGCCAGACACAACTTGAATGTCGTGCACGCCGGCAGCTAGCAGCTTGTGCAGCATGGCCGACACGGCGCACAGATGCTCGTAGTGGTTGTCGGCAACCTGCTGGATCTCGCGAATGTGCGTGGCAGCGAGACGGGTCACGGATGGACGGATCGTCTCAAACTCGAGCGCCGGTGGGCTGTAAAAGCTGATGGAGATGATGGCGTCCTTGGCCGTGATCGCTGCTGCTGCGATGGGCTGCGGCGGTTGCTGGCTGGCTTGGCGTGGTTGAGGGATGGCGATGCGTGGAATGGCGAATGCCCTGCGCATCGACTCAAAGGCCGCCTGGCGCACGAGTGCGGGCGATAGGCGTGCAGCCCAGTGAGACTGGAGTGTGGCTGGATACCTTGCCACGCCTGCGACTGGGCCTGCGACTGTTGACGCCGATCGGCGAGGCGATGCTGCCCACTGCCGGACCGGAGACACGGCAACGGCAGCGGACGTTGCTGCGGCGAACGAGAGGCCGAGCCGCGGGAATGCAGCGCGAGAGAGGGCCGTCCAGGCATGGCGCTCGAGGGGCGTGAGGGGCGTGGTGGGGGCGTATGAAGCGTGTGCGGCTGTCTGGGCCGCTGGCCAGGGGCTCTTTGGCCAGGCCGACGCCAGCGATGACCACACGGCAGCCAGCAGGCTCAGACGGTCGTGCTGCTGCAGAGCCAGCGACTGCTCGATGCTGGTCTGGGTGTCCTGCTTGGTCGACGAGGTGGACGGAGCGGCGTGCGGACGCAGCGGGCGCACGGCCATGCGCACGGCCATCATGAGGCCGGCGGTCTTGTGCGGAGCAGCGTGGACGCCCTGCACGAAGCGGGGCAGCGAGGCCTTGAAGAGCGAGAACAACCGCCCGAACATGCTCTGACGTGGCGGATTCGATAAACTCGGGCAACTCAGCTTGCACCGCCCCACAGCAACAGCAGCAGCAACAGCGAAAGCAACAGCAACAACATGGATCAGGTGCTGCGGTGCAACAACCTCGCCTGCCGCCAGACGCTCTCGGCACGGGCCGTCGTCACGACCTGCAGCCACGTGTTCTGCGTGGACTGCGGGACTCGCGCCTTCTCGGCTGCCCTCGTCTGGTTCGTTTGGCTCATGCTGCACATCGATCGCCGCTGCTCTGCCACGACTCGCATCGCTCACATTGCCCACGCCGCCTGCAATGCCTGCTGGGCCCGTCTTGCAGTCCAGCCTGCGAGACGTCCCTGACACAGCGGTATGTCTGTGCTGCATCTGCCTTCTCTCGCCTTGTCTGCCTTCTCTCGCCTGCCGCCTGACCCCCTGTCGACCGCGACGCTGCGTCTGCAGGGACGACATTGTGGTCAGCGAGCTGTGCCCGACCGAGGACTACAAGTCGGTGAGTGCTCTGCGCTGGCTCGATGATCGATTATGCATCCACTTTGTTGCCTGTTGTGTGCATGTCTGTGAACGCGTCAATGCGTTGAACGCGTTGAACGCGTCATGCAGAGCCAGGCAGAGCCAGGGAGCTGCTGACCGCAGACTGCACAGAGCGTTCTGGCCGGGCTGCGTCCCGAGATCGTCATTGAAATCACGAGCAGAGCGCTCAGCTTCTGGACCTACCAGTGCACGCAAGAGTCGGCATACCAGTCTGCGCTGTACAAGTCCCTTGACGAGCAGTGCGCAAAGCTCGAGCGCCAGCTGCAGTCCATTGTCCGCGATGCCAACCAAGAAGTGTCTGCCCTGCAAGACAAGATCAACGCCATCGTCAAAGAGGCCGAGATGGAGCGTGCACGGCACCATTCCCTCGCCGAGCAGTTCGCCGAGAAAAACCGTCAGTTCATGAAGTTGCAGACCATGTACGACAAGCTCAAGCGACGCACTCTGCTGCAGGGGCAGCGCAAGGACGATGGATCCGGTGCTGCCGATCAGCATATGCCCAGTCAGGACGCAGGCTCTCGTCTTTCCTCTCACTTGAGTGGACAGCCCTTGACGCAGGCAAGGATGCCTTCTCATCTTGTCGCGGCTGGTACCTCCTGTGCTGCGCCAGACGCCAGACTGACCGTCAGCCGCTTGGCAACCAGCGATCAAGTGCAGGTGTCCCAGGCGGCTTCCAGTTTAGCGCCTTTGCCACAGACACGCTCATGAGCACGAGCACGTTCCGTAGCGGCCCGCTCTCATCGCAGCTGCAGCCACAACGCGCTCTGCTGTCAAACGTGTCTGGCGGGCACCAGCAAGCACCAGCCGAGCAAATGCCAGGATCGGCAGCAGGCCGACAGAGCATGCTGATGCAGCCTCAAGAGCGCCTGTCTCAGCAAGGCCATCACGCTCACATCCCACATCCATCCCACCAGCAGCACCAGCCCGCGTTTCTGGCTCGTCATGGCGGGGACCACGAGGTGCGACAGGGAACACCGCGTCCGCCGGTGCATTCTGGACAGCCAAAGCACCAGCAGAGCCATCTCACGGCACAGCCCGAGTACCAGCCGCTGTTTACGGGCCGCCTCGGCACATCCAGCAGCACAAGCAGCGGCAGTGGCGGCCATGCTCATGGCATGGGCTTCAGTCACACAGCGCAGCGGTCTGGCATTCAAGGCGTCGCTGGCTCATCACGCGGCATCCCACCACCACGGACGCGCCGATCCCCAGGCACGGCAATGTGAACCACAACCGGCCCGCTCAACGGAGCAGCAAGACAAGAGGAACGGGTGATGCACCATCATACATTGAACATCATTTCAAACTCCTTGATACTCGACAGCCGCACGGCGCGTTCGCCGACCCACGAGAACCGCACCTCGCGGAGAATACTCACTACAGCCACTGCCGCCTGTGGCGGTCCAACAGGGAAACTGCGGAACGGTTTGAGGTGTCCTGCCCCCGAGACGCTGGCCAGCGCAGCACCCGCGCCAGTGCCCGCCGCGGTGCCAGACAGCGCACCGACAAGCGTGCCCAGGAACCCAGACTGCGGCTGCCAGATCTTGGCGCAGTTCTCGTCCACTGAAAACGTTGCAATCAGCTTGCCATCCGGCGAGAACGACACGGCATGCACAGCCTTGGCATGTCCCTGTCCGTCGTTTCGCATTGCATCGCATCGCATTGCGTCAGCCATCCTCCTCGCCTCAACAACAGAGACGCCGATCAGCAGGCCCATTCACCTCGAGAACAAACGCCTTGGTCGCGGTGCGGAGATCGTAGACAATCACAAGACCGTCCGAGCCGCCGACGGCCAGACGCTGCGACCCAGCATGGAACGCGACGCCGGGATAGGTCTTGACCAGCTCGGAAAAGTTGACCGTGACGAGCTGCTGCAGGGATTCGCGCACGTGCGGCGTGTTGGGATCCAGCGTCTTGACCATGGCGTCCACGATGCGCGTGAGGTGCGGGTACAGGATGATGGGTTTCTGTTCACGCGACGCGACGCGGCGTGGTGTGACGCGACGCGGTGTGGGTATGTCAGCCACACGGACATGCCGGTACACACGACTCAACCGGCTGTTCAGCGCATGCGTACCTTGCTGATGAACATGCCGAGCAGCTTGAGACAGCCGCCGCGGTCCGACACGGAGCGGGCATGCACCAGATCAAACGTGAGCGTGGTCACAAACAGCCCGGCGTTGACGCTGGCAACGTTGACGAGCGCTTGGCGTGCCATGAGCATGAGCGCAGGGGACAGCTGTTGTCCGGCACCCATGGCTGCCGGGCCGCTCGCGACCACACCGGTCGAGGGCGTGCCAGCGGGACCTGGCGTCGACGGCGCAGCAGGAGCCGCCTGACCAACAGCTGCCGCCGAGGCCGCCGAGGCCGCCGAGGCTGCCGACACGCCGCCGCTCCCGCTGCTGCTGCCACCAGTGACGATGCTGGGTACCGACGGCTGCACAAGCCCCGTCAGCGCCACCAGGCCGCGCAGAACCCCTGATCCGTTGATGTGGGGCTCCCAGTTGGCGAAGCCGCGTCCCATGATCTCAATGGCAATCAGCCGGTACGTGGACTTGGCTTCGTCCTTGATGATCATGTCCAGCGACTCGGCAACGTCCTTGCACACGCTGGTCACCCGCCATCCGTCATCCGCCATCCGCCATGCATTGGCTGTTAGCATCCATCCAAAGAATGCTGCGTGTGGACAGACACGAGTAGGGGAGAGAGAAAGAGGACAGGAGAGGGAGGCCGGAGCTCACCGGACATTGAGAGAAGACGGCGGTCCGCAGCCAATGATTCCAAGGATAATGGTAGCGCGCATGCCCATTTTGGTGATGCGCTCAAAGACAAACGGCAGGTACGGCCGCCAGTACGCGACGATGGCAGTCTTGTCGTCCGACGAGAGCAGTCCCAGTGTGCTTTCAAACTGACTGCGCGCCGCTTCCTGGACATCCGCTGTGTGCGGTTGTGTGTGAGGTGTGTATGTGAGAACATCAAAACACGCCAAACAGTCTAGCAGAGCGAGAAGAGGGATGCGGGAGAATGTACCGACAGGATCTTGCCAGTACTTGGCCAGCAGGGAGAATGACGGGTGCATGTACCCGGCACCAACATGGCCGGGCAACAGCACGCCGTAGCTGGTGATGAGGTGGCCGATATCTGCTTGGAGACCGCGCGTGGCGAGGACCGAGCGGCTGAGCGAGAGGATCTGCAAAAGACGCGCGGCCGTCATGGAGCCCGACACCTTCCAGTCGGCAAACGACGTCGCGAGCCGGTCCGCGGAGATGAGCGTGTCGGCACTCGGCTCACTCTCCCGCTGTGGCTGCGATGGAGGGGGAACCGGAAAGGACAAGTAGCCACTCGCACTGTCCGATTCCAGTGCCACCGCGTCATGTCAGTGCCAGTGCCAGTGCCAGTGCCAAGAACGCGTGAATGGCAGCAAGCCACGGTTCTTACCCGCGGAACCCAATCGACACATAGGACGCCGGCGGTTCAAGGCCAAGCTTGTCCATGCACATGGCATCGAGGTCGGGATCCACGCCCCACGACAGCACAGCCGACAGGATCGACTGGATGACGCCCGTCTCCATACTCGTCACGCTTGGCGCGGTGCTCGGCACAGCGACCGTCGGTTTCGCGGGCAGCACGTCGCCACTCGCCGCCACCGATCGGCCCGACGCGGTGCCAGCCATCGGCACCGACCCCACCGCTGCCGCCGCTGCCGACGCCGAATCGTCGCTGCCGAGTCCCGTAAGCCCGTCCGTGTCAGCCAGTCCCGGCGATACAGGCGTACCGGGACCAGACTCGGGGGTTGACGCCCCATCGTCCATCTCGTCGATCGAGATGCGCATCCGTTGCGAGTGCGAGTGCGCGTGCCGGGCACGGAACGCCGACTGGTGACGAAACAGCTGTCCAAACGTCATCATGCGTTTGCTGCTGCTGCTGGTGCTGCTGACCGACGGCCAGACACGGACCCGCGGGCGAAGAGTCGGACAGCTTGTGCGGCATTTCCGGCGTGCCACTGCCGCCGCCGTTGTGGCTGGACGGTGTCAAGGCGGCTGTCTTGGGGTTGAGCGACGCCACCAGGCCGCCATTGAGAAGCGCGTTGAATGGATGCGCGCTCAGCGGGGACGACGTGCGAGGTGGCTTGGCCAGCCCGCTCACGGCGACTGGATTGCGGAGCTCCTTGCGCGGCGTTGTAGGCGTGAGCACATGCTCGCCATTGATAATGTCGTCAATGAGGCGCTTGATGTTGACCTGGTACACGAGGAAATGGGGAGCGTCTGCGTGTTGTCTGTGATCGAGTACACGGACAGCGTGCGTCGCACATTGGCGCTCGCGTACGGAAACAGCATCAGCCGGCACCTATTGCCAGACACGCGAGTCAGAAGGGGTTGGCTGTACAGTGCAGTGCAGTGGCGTGCAGTGCAGTGCAGTGCAAGCAGACTCACGATGCCTTGATATCGCAGCCAGCAAGAATGTCGGCAACAAGCGGGCCAGTGACCACGCGATCGAGATGTCCCGTCTTGATCTGCCACACATACAGCGAGCCGTCCGTGCACTCGACCACGAGGATATCGTCCAGCGGCCGCACATAGACAGCCTCGACGGGCGCAGGGTGTCCAGCAAACTTGTAGTGGCAGACGGCATCCTCGACATCCACCACCGACACCGAGTGGTCCGCCGCACCGAGACCACGGCGGCCTTGAATTTGCCGCCCACCTCGGTCGGAAGCGGCGTGAACGAGATGACGGGCATGGCGTGCGGGAGGAACGAGCCCAGCGCCTCGCCCGTATCGAGGTTCCACAGCATGACGGAGCCGTCGACGGAGCCGCTCAGGAGACGGCGATCGCGCACCGAGTCGACGCGCAGAAAGAGCGGCACGCAGAGGGCCGTGACCGGGCCATGGTGGCCGCCACGGAGGAGCCTTGCGCGGTCGATCGGGTGCTTGGAGGATTCGTGGAGGACGGGGGCCGAGAGAGGCACGATGAGGATCGAGCCGTTCTCTTGGCCGAGCGCAACCTGCCGTTTGAGGATCAGGCACGAGCAGGTGGCGCGAAGCGGGTGTGCAGAGGTAAGGGCCGACCGGGTCTGTGACGGCCAGATGTCTTGGAACTTGTAGTCTGAGGGGAGGATGGCAGCAGAGCGTGAGTGTGGCAAGCACAGGCCGCTCGGCAGGGGTGTACTGGACGTGCAGTGGCTCACCAAACTGGGACGACAGCTGGATGTACGGATGCGTCACTGGCGCGCCGACATGGGAGTCGCCAGACGCGCGAATGTGCGACACGTTGGATCCAAAGAGACTCGCCCAGAAATACGTGTGATGGACACGGTAGGCGCCGTTGGGCGATGCCTCAAACTGCAGCAGCATCTGTGCCTGGTCGGTCGATGGATTCGCAGGCACAGGCACACGAGTCCGTGGCCCGAGGACCCAATGGATGTAGCGCCGCCTGCGTTCGTGCCGCGCGACGCAACGTGCCCAATACACGCAGTAGACCTGGCTCCCCATCCAGCCATCGATCCATCCATCCAGAATTGGTGTCAGCGGTCCGGGTGAGCCTGTACCCGTTGCAAGCAACCCACTTGTACGCCTGGTATCCAGCAGCACCAATTTCCATGCGATCGACATAGACGGCCGTCACGCCGTCCGACAAGAGCACAATGACTTGGCTCTGGATGACGGCGCATGGCGCGACACGCAGATCCGTCTCGGGTCCCAGGTAGTAGAAATAAGTTGATCCTGTCGCAGTCCACAGCATGATGGATCGGGCCGATATGAACCGGCCACCGGTCCACGAGCGATCGGGTGCCGGGCAATCAATGGCAGCAAGCATCTCGGCAGCCGCAGGACTCTCGGCAAGGTAGTAAATCTGTCCATCCATCCATCCATCCATCCGACGGGTGAGCTGGCTCGCTGGTGTAGAGTCTGGTCGGTGAGCCAAACATCACAACTCACACAGGAACGGCGTTTCTTTTGCACGAGAATGAGCCGTTTGTCGAACCGGTTGAACTGGATCTGAGATGCCCGCGACAAGGACCCGCCATGATGGGCTGCGGGGTGCTCTCTCGCGTAAACGACATGGCGTCTGCAGCAAACGTCATGTGGTGCAACCGCCCGTCAAACGTGATCGCCACCACCTGATCGACGCCCTTGGTATCTGTCATCCATCAATGCATAACAGCAAAGTGAGACGGTGGTGGTCATGGTGACTGTAGTGGAAGGATGTGGCGTGTGGATGCCAGCAAACGTACCTGTCGGGAAGAGAGCAATCGACGCGATCCACTGGTCGCTCACTGGCAGCGATCGCACGGTCTCGAGCGTCGAGGCGTCAAGAACCGTCAGAGTCTCGGAGTATCCATGGCACAGTAAGTACCGGCCGCCCGAGCTCAGCTGTTGCGATCGAGTCAGACATGTCGGCATTCAGGCAGGCAGACGCAAGAGCTCGAGTCAGACCATCGCGTACGAACAGAGGCGAGATTGGCGGCGACGATGGCTCACATGGATGCCCTGCGGAGCCGTATCGAGCGCATCCGAGTTGGTTTGCAGACACCGGCCGTCCTCCAGATCCCACAGGGCAATCTCGCTGCCGGTTGCGTGTGTGTGTTGATGCATCCGTTAGTCAGCCAGCCAGCCAGCCAGCCAGCGCCTCGCCACGCGCCGTGCGAGAACGCAGGCGTCGATGGATGGATGGAAGGATGGATGGATGCAGGGACGGCTCACCCATCTCGAGCACCAGACACAATGACGTTCTGCCGTGTGGCCACGCCGTCGACCTCGACACGCTCAACGACGACGCATGTCACGGGCGCCTGGTGTCCTATCGCCACCGTCCTCGGCACCATCTGTCGGCAGCGTCAGTCGGCAGCACGGGCTTGGCAAGCGGGCAGATAGGCAGATAGGCAGGCGGGCAGACGGGCAGACAGGCAGGCTGCTGGGTCGGACGGTCATACCTGGCGACGAAGGTCGGCCGACGGGTCTGGCCAGCCAAACGTAAGGATGGCCCCCGAATGGGTGCCTGCCACGAGCAGCGAGCCGTCGTCGGTGGCTGCCGTGCATGTGAGCTTGGATGCCGGCGGACGCTGCCAGCAGGCTATCGGCACAACCAGTGACGACATGTCGTGTGCGGTTGCTGTCGTCGCTGTTGTGGTGGTTGCTGTGCTGGTGGCGAATCTCGCAAATGGCGCGACAAGAAAGTGACCTGATTCTCGAGATGGCAGGCACGGCGTGATCTGTGCAGCAACGCAGCGCCAGGCCAGCAGCCCGAGCAGCCAGGAGAGCGCAAGACATTGAGCTGCACGGCATCGTTCAAGCACCAAGGATCCCTCCTGATCGACACACATGTAGCACTCCGCCATTAGCTGAAAAAACACAGTGTATTGACATACTATATGAGAAAGAGGAGGCCGTGTAAGGAGAAGGAGGGAGGGGGAGAGGGGAGGGGAGGGGGACTAAGGGAAACCAAGACAGACAAGCAAAGATTACAAAAGATTAATCCAGATCCCGACGGCCAGCAGCATCCAGCATCATGCTCCGCAGCAGAGACTTTTCGACTTCCAGCTCGTCGATGCGCGTCTGGAGGGCAGAGAGGGCGTCCGACTCGCGCCGCTCCATGGCAAGGAGCCGGTCGCGGAGAGCACGGTTCTCGCTGGTCAGTGCTTGGATCTGGCGGTGCAGGTCGGATGTTGACGCTGGGGCTGGGGCTGGAGCGGGATCAGAGGGCGGTGTGGTGGTGGCAGACGGTGCGTGCTGGACAGGGCCGGGTGCAGCGGCATGCGGTGGATCCGATGTTACGGGCGATGGCTGCACGCTCGCTGTCTGGCCTGCTTGCATGGACGAGTTGAACGCGCGTGGCGCAGAGTGGGCCAGAGGTGCACTTGACGGGCCGCTTGCATGGACAGCCGCGGCAGGGTCAGAAGGAGAGTACTGCGGCAGGTGGGACGGCAGGTGCTGCTGCGACTGGGAGGTCATGATGGGCGGCAACGTCACGGATCGGGACATTTCAAAGGCATGCTGCGGAGCAGACGCGAGGCTGTGGGTAGATGGCAGACGCGTTGTCTGCATCTGCCGCGGCTCAGGACGTCCATAGACCATGCGAGCATGTGCCTGGGCCATTGGGTGCTGCTGCTGCTGCTGCTGCTGCTGCTGGCCTTGCAGTTGGCGTTGCTGCTGCATCTGCGGCGTCGGTGTCGTAGCAGGCGTTGGCACAGGATGTCCAGGAGCCATACCAGCGAGATCACCGGCACGATACGACTCGTGATGATGATCGATTAAATGCGGCTGCTGAGAGTGGTGAACTGCCTGCTGGTGCGACGAGTGCATAGCGTACGGCTGCGGCTGCGCGTACATCCCGTATGGGTACTGGCCGGTCGGTCCAGCGTGTCCAGGCTGTGTGAAGGCGGAGGGATGGCCAGATCCAATGGCAGAGTGACGCAACTCGTATGACGGTGCTGATCGCTGCTCCAATGGGTACTGCGAAGGGCCAGGCGGCTGGAACTGATGTTGCTGCTGCTGTTGATGCTGTTGATGCTGATAAGGATGAGGGGGTGCACGTGCCATTGGAGGCAGAGGAGGTGCACGCATCGGGTACGAAGCCATGGGATGGTGCATCTGGACAGGCATCATTTGCTGCTGCTGATGCTGCTGCTGTTGCTGTTGGTGCTGGTAGGCATCCGTGCCCGAGACGACGGTGGATGTAGATCCAGAAGCCGAAGACGGCATCGATCCATAGACAGACGCAGCATGCGGCTGCACAGAAGCCAGCTGAGATGCGCTCGACCGCGAGTCGGTTGTCGTGGCAGGCGACGGAGACTGCTGCCTGAGTGCAGCCAGGTCGCCTGCACCGTCGTGGCTGCCGACTGGATACTCGCGCCGAGACCCGTGGATTGCCTCGTCATACGAATGGTGGCGACGGCCGAATGGCGAGCCCGGCATCTCTGGCCGCCGAGCGTCGCCGGGCACTGGCGTTGCGTCACGATCGCCGCCATCGCGGCCGGCTGAATAGGCCCGACGGCCCGCGTGACGCTCGGACGACGACGAGGATGTCGATGCCGTGTGACGATGGCCGAGCTTCTGCATGCCACTCGGACCAGCACTGGCACTGGCGCCGGCACCGGCACCAGACCCAGACCCAGTCACGTCATAGTCGTCGCCGTCCAGGTCCTGGTCGTCATCAAACTCGTCATAGTGGCCAGGCTGTCCCGAGTGTGCGTGGCCGTGTGGCGGCATATGCGGTGCACCCCAGCCCATACCCGCATGTGCCGGTGCTCCAAGCCCCTCTGGCAGCCCAGCCATGGACCCATCAGCACCGATCAGCACCGCAACGCGGCGTCCAGAGACGCCGGCACACGGGCCTTTATCGCCGGGCACCCGCAGATGCCGCGTCAGCGCATCCTGGCGAGCAAATGTGCGATGGCAATGCGGGCACTGGTAGGGCCGGGCGCCGTTGTGCAGTCGCTGGTGCCGCTTGAGGTCGTGGAGGCGCGAGAAGGCCTGCGGGCACACGGGGCACTTGTACGGCCGTTCGCCCGAGTGGATGTACGAATGCGCGCGCAGGTTCTGAACGCGGGAAAAGGCCATGGGGCAGACGTCGCAGGCAAAGGGCTTGGATGGCGTCGAGTGGGGCAGCGAGCGCATGGCCTGCACTTGGGCGTGCGTGTATCCTGTGGCCTCGAGCTCTTCATCCGTGGGGTTGGGAGCGACCCGCAGCGAGATGCGGTGCCGCGGCTGCTGCTCTTGGCCGTCTGCTTCTGCTTCTGCTGCTTGCGCTGCTGCTTGTGGTGATGATGCACCGCCTGGCGCACTCGAAGAGGCGCTTGCACTCGGCTGTGCGTGCGAGGGCGACTCCATGGACGGCGAGCGTTGCTGTTGCTGATGTTGTTGGTGATGGGGCAACTGATGCATGCGGAGCGGGTGTGCCTGCGATGCGGTGTCCGATGCCAAGGGAGCCGGGTTGGCTGATCCAGGGCGAGTACCTTTGGTTTGGAGATGGCGGGCGTGGTGCACCGACGGGGCGTGTTGCCGTTCGGAGCAACCGACGGAGGTGAGCGGCGGGCACGAGCGAGTGTGAGCAAGCGAATCTGCACAAGCCGCAGCCGGCGTGGTCACGCGGTGCAGAGGCGACAAAAGCAGCGACTGCGGCGGCATCCTGGCAAGTGCAGAGCGTGTGTGCCTGCCGTGCCTGCCTTGCCTGCTCGTGCCGTGCGACAACAGGGCTGGCGGGCTGGCTGACCGTGTCTGCAAGGGTCGCAAGACTGGCAAGCAGCCACGCCGCCACGCCGCCACGCTGCTACGTCGGCAACGAGGGAGGGCTGTGGCGGGCAAAGTGGCGTCCGCCTGCATCGCAGCGCGCCGAAGCGGAGTATCGGAATCAAGCGCGCGTGAGTGAGCGACATACCTTGCTGGCCAAGGGCTGATGGCAGGGCGGGCTGTGACGTCATGGCGGACTCATTCGCGGGCCTGGCTGCTGCTGCTGCTGCCGCTGTGGCAGCCTCGTCTGGATACGGCGGATGGTGGTGGTTGGGATTCATGCTGCGGTGCGTCGGTCTGTGCACAGCACATACATACACATGCACTGGTGCGTTAGTGGGTTGTCGGGTTGTAGCTGGGCAGTAGCTGCCGATTGTGCAGAGGAGAGGTGCAGGCCGTCCCTCCCAGCCACGTGCAAGTTTGACGCTCCAACCGTGCCACTCAATCACGTCAGACGGAGGGCTGGTCGGTCTGTCTGTGCTGGCAGGATCACACCTGCAGGGCTGTCGACTGGCGCTCGTAGACTGCCGTGCCGTGCAAGGCTGATGCAGTGGTGGTGGTGGATGGTGGCATGCCATGCTGTACACCATGGCATGCCATGACATGCATGCCATGCATTCACTTTGGACGGCTGATCATCGGTGGGTGGAGGGTCATACCTGTGGCTTGAATGTCCGATTGACTTGGGTCAGAACTGAATGGTTGCACAGACGGAGAAGGGCAAGTTGCGTGCAAGGGCGAGTGCTGGAAGAGGTGTGCAGAGGCGTGGCGTGGCGGTATGCGACTGTACTGCTGCTGTTGCTGCTGGCTGGCTGGCTGGCTGGCTCTGATCGCTGCTTGGGTCTGTGTGGTCGGTAGGACGGCGGTTGCTGGCTGTTGCTGGCGTTGCTGGATGGTGGGATGCCAGAAGGGCTCGATGGACTTGAGAAACAAAAGGAAAGGACCGGCCGAGGCAGAGTGATGCCGGCAGACGATGTCGAGTGGCACTCTTGGCCGGACAGTGTTTTTCCCGCAATCTGCCGAACTGCAGTCAAGAATGTCTTCCAGCCACCCTGTCCCGCCCTCCTGGCGAAACTTTTGGTCCACTCGGAGCTTTGGCTGGCTTGCTTTGCAGGCGACATGACGTCAAGGCATCGTCCGATCGTGGCCCATGATTGGCTTGCTTGTGCCACCATTGGTCATTCCAGCCACCTTCTCTGGCAAATTTTGTTAGACTGCTGGAGAGAGCCACCTATCCATTTTTCCAACCAGGCCGAAACAATTTTGGCTGACAGCGGTGGCTTCCACCGACATGTGGGAGGATCCTGACGTCAAGGTCGGCCTTGCTGGTGGCTGAGCGACACTCAAGCGGCTACCATCACAAACACAGTAAAGCAACTAGAGCGAATCTATAGTACATTGGATGGGATGGGAACGCAGTCTCGTATTCGGCGATCGAATGTGAAGAGCAAGACATGAATGTGACTGTGGCAGCAAGGCAGCAAGGCAGCGGCAGGAGAAAAGAAAGAAACAAAAGTAAGGGAAGATGGGAGACTGGTCCTGTTGATCGTTTGCGTTGATGGGACTTGACACGCAGAAAAAAGGATGATAAGGATGATGTTGGGCTTGGTGCGATTGGTTGATATGGTGTTGTGCTGGTAGCCAGGTGGAGCGAGATGCCGGTATCAGGAGCGAGTGACAGAACATGGGTCGTCGACAAACTAGGCGCCAGACAAACGCGCGCAGCAGGCAAGCTACATGAGCGTAGGCTGCATCATGGGGCCGGATGCAACCGGGGCAGCTGCGGCCTTTGCAGTGGTGTTGTTGCTGTTGTTGTTGTTGCGGAGCATGCCAATCTGCATGAGGGCACGGTGCGACTCGCCAAGCTGCGACTCGAGGGCAAGCACGCGGTGAACCAGCTCGCGCTCGCGGTTCATCCAAGACGTGCGTTCGTTCTCAACGACGGCCAGACGGACAAGCAGGTCGGCCTTTTCCGCGTCGAGGGCAGTCACCTGCACCTCGAGCTCTTCCAGACGGCGCATCTTGCGCTCGCGAGAGCGACGGGCAGCCTCGTTGTTGCGGGCACGCTTGACAGCAAGGGGCGAGTCGTCCTTTTCTTCGGCATTGGCGTCCTCGTCCTCGTCGTCCTTTGCGCGCGCGCTTGGCTGATGTGGCGCGCGCCTTGGCAGGTGCGGCAGCCTTCTTGCAGCCTTGGCAGAGGAGCTGGTGGCCGACAGAGACGGCGACGCTTCCTGGCTGGCAGCGGGCCAACAGGCTCAGCCTTGAGCATGGTGGGGAACAGGGGAAGCTCCTGCTGGTTGTCGGCCACAGGCAAGCGCGATGACGTGGCAATGTCGCCGAGCGAGCAGGTGAAGGGCGATGTGAACGACGGCGACAGGCGCTGGTAGGGCGTAGCGTCGGCGGGGGGCGAGAGGAGCGAGGCAGACACGGACGCCGGGGGCGACGGCATGAGCGAGGCAGACGCAGCGGCGACGGCGGCGGCGGCGGCCGACTGGGCGCTGAGGAGGTCCTCGGCCTTGAGAGCAAAAGCCTGTTGCTGCGTGTGCTGCTGTGCCTGCTGCTGCATGAAAAGAGGGGCGACGGGCAGCTGCATGCCCTTGGCAGGGAGCAGGTCGGCAGTGGTGGTGGTGGTGGAGGACAGGAGGTCGAGCCAGGCGTCGAGGTTGTCGCCCGAGAGCGAGTCGAGGGCAGCCATGTTGTCGCCCGAGAGCGGGTCCATGGCGCCGAGGTCGGACCACAGGCTGCCCAGGCCGGCGGGGGCAGCGGCCGACACATCGGCGACGGTGGCAGCAGCAGAGGCGGAGGCAGCCGCCGAGGGAAGGGCGGCCACGGCGGCCTCAAAGGCGAACGGGGGCAGGTCCTGCTGGAGGGGCTGCTGGAGGGGCAGCTGCGAGGCCGAGGGGAGGGCTATGGCGGTGGCAGCGCCTTGACGCTGCGGACGGATGAAGCACATGTGGTGGGATGCAGTGGGTTCTGGGTGGTGGGGAGTGCGAGTTGCGAGTTGGGGGAACTGCGGGCATAGGGGATGCAGGGCGACAAACCAATCAAAGACAGGGCGGCGTGGAGGCACGCAGCAGAGTGATGGGGCAGCAAGAGACAGCAGCACGGGGCACACCCAAGGGCAGGCAGGCAGGCGTCAGAGGGCGCACCGCGACCAGAGGCAGCCACAGGCATGCCAGAGCAGGCAGACAGAGCAGGCAGATGGACACACACAACCACAGGCACACCAGACAGAGTGAGACAGACACACAACAGACAGAGTGAGACAGACACACAACCAGACACAACCAGACAGAGCAGTGGTCAGTCAGCAAGCGGCCACACACAGCGACGGCCCTCAGACCAGTCTGGCACACACCAGGCACACACACGCAGCCATGGCGCCCCTTGAACTCACCTGGCTGGCGGCAGTCGTTCAAGGCAGAGCGAGTGAGACAGACCGAGTGAGACAGACCGAGTGAGACAGGCAGACAGGCAGAGTGAGACAGGCAGACTGGCAAATCGCCCGCTCGCCGGGCTGCACCGACCCCACTTAAGGGCTACTGGCTGCTGCTGCTGCTCAGTGTCTTGTCACGCTGACTCACTCTCTCGATTTCCCGTCGCTCGTCGATCGGGCCGGCCGGGCGATCGCCGCTGGATCGACAATGCGCGCTCTTTCGGCTCACGCCCTTGGAATGCGCATTCGCCTGCCTGCCTGTCTCACTCTGCCTACCTGTCTCACTCTGCCTGTCTGCCATGGGCATCGCACATCTCGCTCTGCTGCACACCTCGCACACCTCGCACAATGCGCATGAGCCGTGCTCGAGAGCTACTCGCTTGGCCGCCTGCCCGCTTGGCCCAATGCACCAACGCTTTCACGTTCTCAGCGATCACCGCATGAAAAATGACCAGAGACCAACGGTCTGGGCCCAGTGCTGGATCGCCTGCCCATCGCAACATGCCATTTTCCGTGCTCCGGGGCCTTTGATGGGCCTGGCCCACAATCTGCTGATCACAGGGATGCTCGGATCAACAGCTGTTGACGTAGACGCCAGGCTCCTCGGTGTCAGGCTCGGTGGCAGGGCTGTTGGACGGGCTGTTGGACGAGTTGGCAGGCTTGTCGGCATGCTGACAGCGCCGACCGTGGTGGCATCGATCGTTGCCTTGGCATGCATGGCTGTCCATTGTGGCTGCTGTCTCATTCTGGTGTCTCATTGGCTGTCCCATTCTGGCTGCCCCATCTGGCAGACTCGTCTCACTGGGTCCCATCGAGCCATTCGCTGTGCCTCATCCAAGCCATCCTGCCCTGCTCGCCAGGCTGAGCTTGAACGGCCGCTGCTGTTGCTGCACAACAGCTCTCCAACGCACTGCTGCTACTGAACTGGTTCATGTCGCTGCACGCTCAGTGGTGGCTTGCAGACCACCAGCCAGGCACAGGCACCATTGGCGATGCAGGCTCTGTGCTGCACTCCTACTGAGCTCTCGATGCGGCAGCCAGCAGCCAGCCTTCTGTCTGCCGACGCTTCAAGGTGGCAAGGCGCAGGCTGCTGCAACAGACAAGCGGCAACGTGGTGGCCAGCGAGGTGGACAGCGAGGTGGCGCGGAGAAGCGTGGGGCTCGACCATGTGGCGATTGCGATGCAAGCACAGCGATGCGCTTGTGTCGGCCGGCTCTGTCAGCCGGCTCTGTCAGCCGGACAGCAGCCACAAACCGCCGACCGGTCATGAGGAGGTGGCTGAATGGGCGAGTGACGAACGGTGGTGGCTGCTGCAAAGGGCTGCTGTGCAGGGACGGTGCACAGGGCTGCTGGACAGAGGGAGAGCTGCTGGACAGGGCCTGTGGTGTGTCTGCGAGTGCTGGCTGGCGGGAAGGCAGACTGGAGGCTGGCGGGAAGGCGAGTGCAGGCTGGCACACAGGCAGTCGGGCCAAACGAATGCTCCTATCGACGGCCAGAGAGCCCGCATCGCAGGAGCCTCAACACAAACATCCGCACGCTTTTGACCGCGCAAGCAAATGGGGCGTTGCGATGCCGCATGGCGCAAGCATCGCAAGAAATCCCGCTCGGCCACATGGGCGAGTCACACAGACAGAGCCAGCATGCCGTGACCGCGCGGAGACTGCGCGCAGACAGCACATCGCACCCTTGATCGCCGTGCTGCTGTTGATTAGCCCACATATTGTCCGCGGAGCACTGGATGGCGCTGGTGTGGGCACCGTCGCTGCACCACTTGGACGTGGGGCCGTGGATGGGTATGCACGGATGGATGGATGGATCGAGGGATGGATGGATGGGATGGGATGGGGGATGGATGGTGGATGGGTGCACGCACGAGCACGCACAAGCACGCACAAGCACGCACGAGCACGGCGGAGACGGAGGCGCATATGGTTCGCCCGTGGAGGGATTTGCCATCAGCGCGGATCAGCCCGCTGTCCGCTGTGCCCGCAGCGCTTGCTGTGCGCCGCTCGCCGCTCCGGCTGACGACAGTTGCCCGGCCAGACACAAGCGAAAAGCTCGGCAGGCAAATCTGCGCAACCACGCGGACGCAAAATCCACGTGGAGAGCAAACCCACGTGGAGCGGTGTGCACAGTGAGGAGCGAGTTGTGCGCCGCTCGCTGTTTCGCTGTGTGCCGCTCCTCGCCGCCCTGACGTGCCGCCGACTACTTAAGGGCCGCCCATCCCCCCGCTCTGTTGACGCCATCCCCGTCCGCTTCCTCTAGACATGGCAGACACCAAGACCGACCAGAAGGTCGACCTCAAGCACGAGCTTGACGCCGAGAAGAACATTCTCGCCTCCACCGGCGACATCGAGGCCGTCGACGCCATCTACGCCCAGCAGTACACCAAGGGCATTGTCCCCGAGACCGACGACCCCGGCTGCCCCGTCGCTCACCATCCGCATGGTGTTCCTCGGTGCCCTCTTCGCCATCTTCCTCGGCCTCGCCAACGGTATCTTCTCGTTCCGCACCAACTCGTTCTACATCACCAACGTCGTTGCCGCTCTCCTGTCGTACCCCATGGGTATCTTCTTCTCCAAGGTGCTCCCCCGCGGCATCCTCAACCCCGGCCCCTTCACCGTCAAGGAGCACGTCCTCATCTACACCATTGCCGGTGCCGCCGGTGGTGCTCCCTACGGTATTGAGAACGTCATTGGCCAGAAGATGGAGGACTTTATGGTGCGTCTTGTCTCGGTCTGCTGTCTTGCTGGCCTGGTTGCATGCGTGCGTGCGTGCATTCGCGAATGCATGCCGCTGTGCACCAGCACCGCCATTCGCATTCGCCGTTTTGCCGATTTGCGCCGCTGACACTCGCATCTCCACTGCTTCTTCCACTCTGCAGAACGACCCCCACGTCACGTTCTGGAACTCGCTCCTGTTCATCATCTCCACCCAGATGATCGGCTACGGTCTCTCTGGCATGACCCGCCGCTTCCTCGTCCGCCCCGCTGCCATGTACTGGCCCACCGTGCTCCCCACCGTCGCTCTCTTCATCGCCTTCCACGAGAAGGAGAGGACGAGGACGAGGAGGTCAGAAGGTCGGCGGTCTCTCGCGCTACTCGTTCTTCTGGGTTGCGTTGTGTTCTCGTTCATCTGGCAGTGGTTCCCGTCGTACTTTGCCGGTGTCGTGCAGGCCATCTCGATCCTGTGCTGGATCTCGTCCAACAAGGGCCCGCTTCCTCGGCTCTGCCTCGCCCAACATGGGTGTCGGTGTCCTGTCGCTCTCGTTCGACTGGTCCAACATCTCGATCTACGGCCCGCTCTCGTGGCCGTGGTGGGCCACCATGAACGTGTTCTTCTCGAACATCGTTGTCACCTGGATCATCATCCCCATCGCCTACTACCAGAACTGGTTCGGCAACCCCGTCCTGCCCCCGCTACACCTACGAGGACGACACCGACTTCCCCCGTGTCAACTCGCCCGCCCTCTTCACCCGCACCGGCAAGCGCATCCGCGCCACCGTCCTCTACGACCGCACCAACTTTGACCTCAACCAGACCGCCTTCGACGAGGTCAAGCCCATCTACCTCACCGAGCACTTTGCCATCGGCTACTCGCTCTCGTTCATGGCCCTCACTTGCGGTATCTCCCATGTTGGTCTCTGGTACTACCAGGACATTATCCGCCAGACCAAGGAGATGATCGCCCAGGTGACGAGGAGACCCCCGACATCCACAACACGCTCATGAAGGCCTACCCCGACATTCCCGAGTGGATGTACCTCTCGTGGCTCGGCTTCTGGCTCCTTGTGCAGATGCTCGTCGGCATCTTCACTCCCTTCCGTCTCCAGTGGTGGGGTACCCTCTTCGGCCTCGTGCTCGCCTTTGTGTTCACGATCCCTACGGCATCATCCAGGCCTCGTCGGGCCAGCAGCTCGGTCTCAACATTGTCACTGAGCTCCTCATGGGTCTCATCATCCCCGGCCAGACCGTCCCCGTCATGACCTTCAAGTCGTACGGCTACAACATCATGATCCAGTGCCTGCTCTGTCGTACGATCTCAAGGTTGGCCACTACCTGCACATCAACCCCATCCACATGGTCATCTCGCAGCTCCTCGGTACCATCATTGGTGCCGTCTGCAACACCGCGTCCGTCTGGATCGTCATCGCCTACTTCCCGCTCGGCTCTGCTGACTGGCAGCTCACTGGCCACACGACCTTCTTCAACGCCGGTGCCATTTGGGGTGCCATTGGCCCCATGCGCTTCTTCGGCCCCGAGTCGCCCTACCACCTCACCAACCTCGGCTACCTCATCGGCTTCCTCCTCCCGATCCTGCCGTTGCCGCCAACAAGGTCTTCCCCCACCCGTGGTGGCGCTTCATCAACTTCCCCATCATGTGCTACACCGTCGGCTCTGGCTCCGTCCAGTCGTCTGTCCTCTCGGTGGCCATCATCTCGACCATCTTCATGTACTTTGTCTTCACCTACAGCCACGGCTGGTGGGTCAAGTACAACTACGTGCTCTCGTCGGCCCTCGACGCTGGATCCGGCATTGCCATATCCTCGCCACCATCCTCTCGGTGTACTACCCCTCGCCCATGTCCGCCATCAACCCGTACCCGTACGACTTCTGGTGCACTGGCCGTCCCATCGAGTACTTCATGGAGGAGTAAGCCTGTCGCCCAGACTCGCCGCATCTCTACATATTGTCGTCATGTTTCCAATACAATCTTGTAGATCCACAATCCCGAGTGTCCTTTCCACTTTGTGATGCCTTGGCTGTCTGCCTTGCCTTGTCTGCCCCTCGGTCCATCCTCTTGCTCCTTCAGCACACTCGCGCGCATTAAGCCGGCGTGGCTCCCTTGCCCATGGGGTCAACCGTGACATTGCAGCGCGGACATCAACCGCACCACCGCTCCTTCGCGCCGGTCTCCTGGCTGCGATCCACGAATGGTGGTGCGACGAGTCTCTCTTTGGCCAACCGACTCGATCCAGTGTCGACAGTGCCGTGAGTGGCTTCACATGCCTTTCATCTGCTGTGCTCGCTCGCCTTTGCTGTCGTCTTGGTTTGTGGCCATGGAACGCGCAATAAACCCATGTGGAGACTGATAGTTGGGCTTGTGTGTGCTCCTTCCACAGCGCGGCGTGGTTCTGTCTGTGAAGGGAGCTGTTCTCGTGAGATTCTCTGGTTTGCCATTGGGACTTGGCATCGGCCGTTTGATGATTGTTATGGTCGGAAGTTCCGCAGACAATGGCACAATGGCACAGTCAACAACCGCAGTCAACAAAACACCAGGCACTACAAAAGTAGAGCAGACAGCGCCATTCCTTCTCTTTGTCTCGCAAAAATCTGACAATCTCACCACCCATGCTCGCGTCTATTGCCCTTCTCGCTGTTTCCGTCGTCTCATTCGCCAATGCGCAGGCGGCATGCAAACCTGACTCGCTGGTCGACGACTTTGCGGCCAACAGAATGGTGACGCTCCTGCCCATCGACGGCGGCGACCAGCGTCCAGGCAACCTCATGGGCGGCGACTACGGCGCGGTCGGCGCGACGTTCGTCGTCGACACGACTGCCAAGGAGGTCGTCCTGACGTCCACCAACGGCACGAGCAACTTTTGGTTTGCCAAGTTCGACATTGGCGCCTGCTTCGATCTCACGGGCTACTATGCCATCGCGTTCGATATTGTTGCTCCTGTTGGCCGTCGGCCACCTACACGCTCACCCAGCGCTCGGCCAACTGCTCTGTGCGTCTCGTCGACTCGGACTACCTGCCCCTGTCGAAATACATCACGCCCGACGGCACCAAGAAGACGGTGATCCAGCCGCTCACGGATTTCGCCAAGAACATCGAGGGCGGTCCCTTTGATTTTGTGCATCTCAAGGACTGGACTATGGTGGACATGAAGCCCCAAGGCGCCGTGTTCCGTCTGTCTAACCTGCGCCTGATTGGTGGCTGCTCGCCTACTGCCACCGCTGGTGCTGCTGCCGCGTCGTCGTCTGCTGCTGCCGCTGCTGCCAAGGCTTCGTCGACTGCTCCGGCTGCCGCGTCCGGTGCTGCTGCCTCTCCAACGGCCGCCGCGAACGCCAAGAGCAGCGCGAACGGCGCGGACGAGTCACTCCTCCTCGGATCTGCCATTGCCGGCATTGTCGCACTCGGCCTTGGCCTTTGAGCATGAGCTCGCACCTGATTGGTTGGCTGGTTTCACGATTTTTCATTTGGTTGAATTGAATTAATTATTCTTCTGAAATGTTGGTCGTTGTGACCCGCACGACGACACTGCGTCGACGCTTGCAAGGAGCGCAGCCGACTGGCGAGCCTCAAGTTCCAGCTCAGCGAGGCGCTCGGCAAAACCCTGATGCCCAAGGGCGTGAGCTCCAAGTACATCACCAGCAATGTGATTGCTGGACAGGCTGATGTGTTCTTGGCGCGTCAAGGTGTGTCATGCTTGCGTTCATGTCCGTTGCTGGTGGATTGGCGTGCTGACTGGTGTGGATGGTGCAGGCACGGCGATGCCTGCGTACAAGAGCAGCAAGGCGACAGACGATCTGCGAAGCAAGGTCGCTGCCCACCGTGGCGACAAGCCTGCCAAGCCGGATGCCGACTCTGACAACAGCGATCAGGACGGCGATGCTGGCGATGGATCTGACAATGGCGATGGCAATGGCCAAGTGGAGGCCAAAGTCGACAAGGCAAAGCCCAAGACGGGACAGGCTGCGCGACTGGACCGCATCCAAAAAAGCAGGAGCAGATCAAGCGGAAGCGCGAGGCCAAGCAGGCTCGCAAGGACGCCACGCCGCGGGGACTCAAACGCAAGGCCGAGCGCGATGCCGAGCGACAGGCTGAGGGGGACGAGGACGATGAGGACGACGATGGCGATGGTGGCTTTGCATACGAATAAACGGTCGTTGGCATCATGCTGCTGCTGCTGGTGTTGAATGTGGGGATCATCCAGAGCCATGAACGGCAAGGACTGGATGGCTGCTGCGTCGTTGGCTGGTCGACGACGTGCAGCAACAAAGCCTGAGCGGGAGCCGTCGATGTGTGTCCATGGCACTCATGGGCAGCACCTGCAGAGTGGCATCAAGGGGGCGGCAAGAGCGAGGCATCCATGGCAGTCCAAGGCAGGACCGCCAAGCAGCGATGCCGCCCATGGCATGTACCGCTGCCCGAGATCGGCACGGTGGCAGCACAGGCAACAGAGTGCACATCGTGATCAGCGAGCGATCCGTGCTTGTGTCGCCAGCGCTGCGGTGCTCGCTGCTTCACAGGCACAGGCACAGTCGGCAAGCGGGCCGCCGAGTAAGCCGCCGAGCAGGCGTGGGGATGAAGGCGGCCTCTGCCAGCCAGCCAGCCAGCCAGCCAGTCGACGGCACCGGCAGCGTGCATCCACACGCCGGCCGAGCATCCACACGCCAAGCCCTCCACGGCAGCCCGTCGCCATCCGCCTGCACAGCAACGCTGCGTCGTGCACGCCGCTGTGCGCTGTCTGTCTGGCCCCGCACTGCACTGGCCCTGCACTGGTCGCTGCCTTCCCCTCTGCCTCGGTGCGACTATGGCACCAACCAGCACGCACCACCATGACACCACCAGCACACGGCGGGGCAACATGAAACATGCAAGCCACCCTTTGCCCGCTCAGCTGCGGCTGCCGGCTGTGCTGCGCTGCGCCGCGCCGTGCCGCCCTATAAAATGCCCTGATGGCCGCTGCACTTTTCTTCGCCCACAGCTCACAGATCACCGTCGATCCCCACATCCACAATGCTTGCACCTGTTGCCCTCCTCGCCGCTGCTGCCCTCGTTGGCGTCAACGCCCAGCCCGCCCCTGCCCCTGCTGCCCCCCGCCCCCGCTGCTGGTCCCGGCGGTCCGTGCAAGCCCGACGCTGTCGTTGACGACTTTGCCACCCTGCGCAACGTGACGCTCCTGCCCATCGACGGTGGCGACTCCCGTCCAGGCAACCTGCTCGGCGGCGACTACGGTGCGGTCGGCGCGACGTTCGTCATCAACCCGCTGGCCAAGGAGGTCGTCCTGACGTCCACCAACGGCACCAGCAACTTCTGGTTCTCCAAGTTCGACATTGGTGCCTGCTTCGACCTCACTGGCTACTTTGCCGTGGCCTTTGACCTCGTTGCGCCGGCCGGCTCGTCGGCCTCGTTCACGCTCACGCAGCGCTCGGCCAACTGCTCGGTGCGTCTCATCGACTCGGAGTACACGTCGCTCTCCAAGTACATCACGCCCGACGGCACCAAGAAGACGGTCATCATGCCGTTTGTCGACTTTGCCAAGAACCTCAACGGCGCTCCCTTTGACTTTGTCCACCTCAAGGACTGGACCATGGTCGACATGAAGCCCCAGGGTGCCGTGTTCCGCCTGTCCAACATGCGCCTGATTGGTGGCTGCTCGCCTCTCAACACCACCGTCAGTGGCAACACTGGTGGTGCGACTGGCGGTGCGACTGGTGGCGCTTCTGCTGCTGTGCCCAGTGCGACGGCCGCCCCCGCCACCAAGAACGCCGGCATGGCCGTGCAGGCATCTGCGTACCTCGGCGCTGCCCTTGCCGGTCTTGCTGCCTTCATCGGCGGCTTCTAGATCGCTGTTCCACATACTTATCCTGATACATTTCTTTGAGACTCTTGCCACGCCACTTCCAATGAACCCATAGTGATCATGAGCAACTGGTGCATGCCGCCTCCTTCATGCCTTCTGACGCTGTCCGTGTTGGGCGGCAACAGCAACAGCAGCAGCAGCAACAGCAGCAACAGCGACAGCTTGACGTAATGGTGCCACTGATCCGCCGTCACAACCACCGCTCGGCAGTGCCAAACACGCCGCTCTTGCGCCTCCCAACTCCGTCCGCGTTTTGTTGCTTTGCTTGTGTGCTGTGTGCCTGTGCACTGCCACACACAGGGCTGTGCGCTTGTGCAGCTCGCTGATTGGCCGCCGCCGCCTCATTGCATCTGCAGGCACACAGCCCGCCTTGTCCGCCTTCCTCCATCCAACCACGCCATGATCGTCCCTGTTGCCCTCGTCGCCGCCGCTGCTGCCGCTGTTGCCAACGCGCAGGCTGCCTGCAAGCCCGACCTGCTCGTCGACGACTTTGCGGCTGCCCGCACCGTCACGCTGCCCGAGGGCGGCGGCGCTCGTCCGGCCAACCTGCTCAACGGCGACTATGGCGCACAAGGCGCCACCTTTGCCGTCAACCCGGCTGGCAAGGAGGTCGTCATCACCGCTGGCACGGCCGACGTTGGCCAGCCCGAGCCGCAGGCCAACCCAGGCACCGCCCCGACCTTCAACTACTGGTTCGGCAAGTTCGACATTGGCGCCTGCTTCGACCTCACGGGCTACACGGCCATTGCGTTCGACCTCGTCGCTCCCGCCGGCTCCAACATGAACTTTACGCTCACACAGCGCTCGGCCGACTGCAAGACCCGGCTGGTCGACTCGGTGTACAAGCCGCTGTCGAGCTACCTCAAGACGGACGGATCCAAGAAGGCCGTCACGCTGCCGTTTGCCGACTACGCCAAGAACCTCAAGGGCGGCGCCTATGACTTTAAGCACCTCAAGGACTGGACCATTGTCAACATGACGCCCAGCGGCGCCGTGTTCCGTCTGTCCAACCTGCGTCTCGTGGGCAACTGCGCGGGCAACCAGACTGCCACAACCACGACGACCGCTGCGTCCAAGTCCACGGCGACTGCCACTGCCTCTGCGACGGTTCCGTCTGTCATTGCCACGCAGAAGCCGCCACCGGCTCGGCGCAGTCTGCTGGCGCTTCTATTGGTGCTGCGCTTGTTGCTGTGCTTGCTGCCATGTCCTTCTAGATGTCCCTCCCAATACATACACCTCCTGTGCACCAGATCTGCAAGTTTGGATGCTGATGGGAGACAGAGGGGCTGCATCGCACAGCCACCATGCACATTCACTTTGCGGTGGTCAGGCGTGGCCATGCTGTCGCTTGTGAGGATGCATCTGCCTGCACTCCACCAGGCATCGTCGTCAGAGCAGGCCGCTGCACACTCACCAGCCTTGATCTCAACCAGGCTTGGCCGTGGCACTTGAGATCCAGTCGGCGCCATCAGACAGGCCAGCCAGCTTGGAGCAGACGCAACTCGGAGATCGCTCCAAGCCTTGCATCTGATCGTGATGCTCGCTGGTGCTCGGACGACAATGGCAAGGCTGACCGTGGCTGCTGCCGTCACTGCCAGCAACGAGTCTACACCACCAAAGCAGCTGATGGCATCGCAAGGGTCCACAGCCTGCTTGCTGATCGGCTGCCGGCTCAACAATCACCAGTCCACACAGGTCGATTATAGCAGTGTATTTCTCCAGTCAAGCAGAATGCGATTCACTGCAAGTCGAGATGAATGAAAGACGCTTCAGGCGACCACCGTGGCTCGATAGGCGAGTAGTGAGGAGTCTTTGGCATATAGGGCGACGGCAAGTATGCCGAGCCTGAGGATGGATAGAGGGGAGAGGTAGCCCGAGACCCGTCGTCTTGGGCTAGAGCCTGGAGCCAAACGTCAACGTAATCCTCTGTGATGGAAGCGAGGGCGGGGCAGAGCGACAGCGTGGCAGGCAGGCCCGCTTCGGTGGCGAGCGTGGCTCTGCCGACTCGCACCTGCCGACGTCCTGAGCATCGCGCTCTCGCTTCTTGTTTGTGCGATTGGCTACAGTCGAGAGAGGTTGCGGTCCTTGATCCGACGCAGCCGAGGCGATTGTTGGGCATGGCAAAGTGCTTGATTCTCGGACTGGCGAGACATCCGAGATCCCGTGTGCGGTTGTCGCCCCTCTGCTGGTGTATGGGCTGGCAGAAACAATCGGCTGGTCCGTAGAGTCGGCGGCTGCTGGACTTCCGAGCCATGATGGGATGTCTAGGGATGCCAGTGAGTCGACTTGGTGGCCTGCATACTTAGGCGGCTGCGGGTGTCCGATGTCGAGGTCGCCACGCAGCTGTCGCCCAAAAGGCATTGCGTCGGCTTGCTCTTGGTGGCGTGCGTGTGGACCGGCGAGGCCGCGTGGCCGATACGCGTGCGGGCAACTGGGCAGCCAAAAGGACACGCGCCAGCTGCGGCGTCTGCCAATGAATGTTCCGATTCACGCGCATGGTCAGCCAGCCAGCCAGCGAAGACTACCAGAGGAATGGAATGACAGCCGCAAGCGATGGAGTGGGTATGGACTGACGCCGATACAGGCAAAGAGCGACACAGGCAAGTCCACCAACCATCGTGTGCTGCTGGGCAGCCAGATGCGCCAGACGCGTCTGCTCGGCTGCTCATTCTGGCGCGTCAGGCCGGCTTTGTGCGGCCTAATCAACGCGCAATGGCGTCGAGGCTGGTTCTTGCGCGAGGTCCTGTCATGTGAGCAAGAATGGCGACCCTCTGAGAGGGGTGCGGCCAACGGGCTGGTGTTGGCGCTGATGCGGCTGTAGCTGGACATGCTGATGCTGATGATTGTTCGAACAGTTGTTGCAGCTGTTTGGTGATGCTTGCTCTTTGGCAAAGACACGGCTCGGAGACTTTTGTGGTTTCCCAAAAGGACAATGACGTGGCTGCTGGCTTGGTGGGTGGAACACCATTGCAGCTGTGCATCTGGCGAGCTGTGACGGTGGCTCAGCATGGGCTGTGATGCAGTTGCGAGGTGTCGCCTGATGCTCACAGTCTTGCAAGCGATCCGTCTGTCTGCCTGTCTGTGTGTGAATGGCAATGTGCCTGGTTGTTGTCGATGCATCGCAGTTGACCTGCAACGAGCAAAGAGCGAGTCTGTCCATTGATGGCGTGCGAGTCGGATAGCGACGAGGCAGGCTGCTCGGACATCGCATGGACACCGCACAGAGCCGCCAGGCACAGAGGCGAGTGTTGGATGCTGCTGCTCGACTTGCTGGTGTGCCTGAGTTCCGCAGAGCAGTGGATGCAGCCAGCCTGCCCGTCTTGGATGGATGGATCCATGGACGTTGTCGCGACGACCACTGCGAGCACCATCAAGGCCGCCTTGTGCATGGGCAGCGTGTGCGGGGCGAGAGGGCGGGAGCGAGGAGGGCAGACAGGCGGCCGTGGCATCAAGCACCAGTGGCAGAGCATCGCACGGCTGCCAGTGGCCGCACGCTTGGCTGACTCAGTCTCGCAGTCGTCGTTGCTGATGCTGCTATTGGTGCCGTGAGATGGACAGCACGCACGAATGCGAGACACGCACAGCCTGCACGCGGACACGGACGCGACTGACCAAACGGGGCGACCAAGCGAGTGCAGCACAACAGGACGCTCTCTGTCACAGCCCACAGCACGGCAAGAGCACGTCAGCAGCACTCTACGATCCAGTGCAGTCCAGTGCAGTCCAACAGCGACGATCAAGCAACCACTCGACTGCAAGCGTTCACACACGGGACAGACGGACGCATGCATCTGGCCATCCAAACCACTCGCACCCAAGCCAAGTCAAGTGGACAAGCCATTCCAAGCCACTCCAGGTCAAGTGGGCAGAGAGCCAAGAGTCCCGTAGCTCGCACAGTCCGAGAGACCAACACCAGCCTCTTGGGGGCAGCAACTGGCTGCTGTTGGTTGCGCAGACTGTGCGGCATGAGCGATCGACTGACTCCTGTCTGGCACTGCAGGGCTGCAGCGCTGTGGAGCAAGACGGGCTGGAGTGGCTGGGCTTGTGGAGAGCAGCTTGGCAAGACTGCTGGTTGCTCGCTGTTGGCTGCTGGCTGTTGGTGGTGGGAAGGACGGGAAGGATGGTGGGTACATGGCTGTGAGGGGCGAGTGGATGGACAGCAGACGGATGGCTGGCAGTGGCTGCTGGAGTGGAGGCAGGCGTTGGTGGGCCAGTGTTGGACAGCAGGCGGACGGACGGCTGGCGGATAAGTGCCGGTTGGGAGTGGGACTGGCAGGCGTGTGCAGACTGGCAGGGCATGGTGGCAGCAGCTGGCTGTGGCATGCAGGCTGTTGCTGTTCACGCAGCCGTTTGTTGTTGCTGGGCCAAGATGCGCTTCAGATCGTGGCTGGCTGGCTGGCCGGCTGGCTTGTGCCGACTGCCGCTCTCGGCAAGACAGCAAGGCGAGTGGGGCAGGCGATCGCTGGGCGGCACAGCACTGGCTGGCATCCACAACCAAGTCAGGCTTGGACAGCCTCGCTCAGTCTCGCACAGTCGAAAACGGCAGCCGCCACGCACAGACACGTTTCCTGTCCAAGTGGCAATGCCGCCACAGCAGCCAATCAGCCGTCGCCAGCTCGATCTGTGCCAAGCCATCGTCATCAAGTGGCCAAGCAGATGCTGCACCACACAGGCTGTCTGTCTGTCTGCTGCACCAGCTGCCTATAAAACCATCGGCTGTCCCTCTCTCGCTTGCTCAGCATCAACAGCCAACAGCCAACGCTCTCTGCATCCAAACATGATCCATGACAACGTCCACGCATCTGCACTCGCTTCGGCCGGCTTCCCTCCCGTCACAGCTCGCTCGGCTGCTGCACCAAAGCCAAGTGCCACATGGGCATCCACCTCGCCTGGCAGCACACTGTCGCCTGCACATGGCTCCAACACGATCAGCAAACGCACGAGCTCGCTCGAACTCGCTCAGATGAACCCTGCACCGTCTGCACCGATGGCCCTGCGTCGCTTCTGATCTGCATCCAAGACACGAGCATCGCTTGCTCTCTGTCCATATCCTGCACATCGCAATACATCCATTCATCCATCCAGTCCCATCTTCAGCAATCTCTTGATATGTTTGTCGCTCGCAAGAAGAAGCAAGCCGCCGTTGGAGGCCGCCGCAAGTGGGCTGGCGACGAGCATGATGAGGAAGAGGGACAAGGCGATGCCCCGAAACCCATGGCGCAGGACCAGCCAGACGTCTCAGCAACAGCGGCCACTGACGTCACCGACATGGACCAGGTGTCTGACGACGATCTTGGCGCCGGGCGTCGTGCCAACAGGGCCAGAAAGCCTGGCAAGAGCACCAAGAAGCCGCTGGCTGCATCGTCCAAGCCGTCGCTCAGCTTCGGCGGCGACGAAGAGGTGTGTTTGCCGTTCTGCCTGCCTGCCTGCCTGTTGCTGCCAGCCCCTGCCCACCCATGTCCGTGCGACTCACCGGCATCACAGGAAGCGCCGGTGCAGGCGTTCAAGATCAACAAGGCCAAGTCGCGACTGGAAGTGCCGCTCGGCATCCCGTCTGCGCAGACAGCATCGGCAGCTGCACCGCAGACATCGACAGGAGCAGCGCTCGCCTCAACAGCCTACACGCCGCAAGTCCTTGCCGAGATGCGTCAGAAACAACGCGCGGCTGGCCGTCCGCCGGCCACGGATCCCTCCGATCTGGTGGGAGATGACGATGACGGCGGCCGGACGAGTGGCACCCGGATCCCCACCAAGGACGAGATCGAGGCTGCCAGGCGCATTCGCGAGCAGCGTCGTGCTGCTGCTGTCGCTTCTGCCGAGTCTGCACCTGCCTTTGTGCCGCTGACTGAGTCGGTGAGTCTTGCATCCCTCGAAAGAGATGGCAAGCCGAGTTGCTGAAATGCCATGCAGACTGTTTCGGTCAGGTATGGCGAGTCGAGGCTCGTGACTGAGGATCAGGAGATCGAGGGCGAGGAGGCGTACGACGACTACCAGGGTGACAAGATTGTGTTTGGCGCGTCTGCTGTGGTCGAGGCCAAGGCCAAGTCGAAGAAGCTCATGGCCGACGACCTACGGCTTGCGTACGTCTCAGCATGTTGCCCGCATCCCTGTTGATACGCAGACGCTGACGAATGGCCATGCGTGCAGAATGGATGACGACGATGCCGACGAGGAGGTGCTTGGATGGGAGATGCAGCAGATTGCAAAGGGCCGCCGCGGCGATCTCGAACTCGCCGTCAATGGTATGGGAGGATTGCGGCAGCCTGTCCCAGCCGTGTCTGGTACCATCCAGCCCAGTACGTGAGCGCCATCGATTGTTGTTTGCCATGCCTGAATGCTCACGTGTCTGTGCATGGCGAGCAGTTCCGCAGATCACGCCGATTCCGTCTGTGCCCGACATCGCAGCTGCCCTCGACGCAGCAGTCTTTAATCTCGACACGTTATGCAAGGAGCACGAGCTGCATCTGAATGCTCTTCGTTCTGATGTCGAGACGGCCAGTGTTGATATCGAGAAGATGAGTCTCGAGGTCGTGAGTGCTGGACAGCGCTACGAGTATTTCCAGAAGCTGGACGTGTTTGTCGGCAACCTCGACGAGTTTCTTGATGTCAAGGTGCGTCGGCGTTTCTGGGCATGTGTTTAGACTGCGACGGCACTGACCTGGCTGGTTGTGCAGATGGGCTTGCTCGAGGAGCTTGAGCGCGACTTGGCCTATCATGAAAAGCGTACGGCAGCAGAGACGGCGAGCGCTCGATTTGCTCATTTAGGCTCGCTGTTTGCATCGTTTGCTGGTGGTGAGTGCATCCTCCTGTTTAGCAGTGCGTTGCTCAGTCCTGACACGCAACTCTCGGCAGTTGGTTACCGCGCAGTAGAGGACGAGGCCGAGGATGGAGCAGTGGCCGCCCCAGAACGGTCGAGTAAGTTTGACTTGAACAAAGAACCCGGCAGCCAAGAAACTCACTTTTATGTGCTCGTGTCTGCAGTCGACCAGATCATGACGGACCATAGCCGACTGTTTGATGATGTCGATGAGCAGTTCCGCTCACTGTCGGCTGTCAAGCAGCAGTTCCAGATGTGGAAGCAGGCGTACCCAACCGACTACGACAATGCATACGGTGCTCTCAGCCTTGCCGCTGCGTTCGATCTCCATGTGCGGTGCGAGATGTTCCAGTGGCGGCCACTGCAGGTCAGTTTTCTGGTGTTCTCCATGCAGCGATACCATTCTCATCCGAGTTTCTGTGCTGCACAGGCTGCCATGGACCTGGAAGAGACAGAGTGGCACCGAGATCTCTCCACATTTGGCCAACAAGAGGACCATGTTGATCCGGACGCACCCGAGGCAGCTCTCCTTGCCAAGGTCGTCGAGAAGACTGTTGTACCCGTGCTTGTGCGCCGTGTCCACGCGTTTGATCCGTTTGATGCGACTGCGAACGCGTTCTTGTTGCGCGTCGCTGGATCGCTGCTCGACTACACGGACTGCAGGTCGCCGGCGTTCCGGTCTGTGGTCGATGCTGTTGTCAAGCAGATCCACGACAGCGTGCGGAGGGCAGTGGTTGCTGTGGATGTCGAGCGGCCTGTTGGTGGATCAGCATTCGGCGCGGATGGACCCAAACGCGAGTGGATCGACGCGCATCTCCAGGTATGTGGCTTCTGATGTTGCTTCTTCGGCACCACGGCAGAGTTTCTGACGCTCCTGGATGGGCTGGACAGCTGCTCAAGAATGCGCTCGCATGGCAGCGGTACATTGACGACGACAGGCTGCGTCCGATAGCACTGCTTCTTCTTGACCACGTGCTCCTCACTGCCCTGGATGCGTCGCTGCTCATTGACACGGACATTGCCCTCTACGAAAGCATTCTGGCTGTGCTGCCGCGTGTCTGGTGGGAGCAGGGCGATCCGTACCGACCACCCGCCGTCCTCAAAGCGCTTGTCGACTGCTTTGACCGCAACGTGTGCGGGCCAGTGGATGCCATGACTGCGGCATCAGTCGGTGGTGGTGGTGGCGGTGGCCGCAATGCCGGCGGAATGGACAACCCGGCACTGGTAAAGCGTGTTGTGGATGTCTGTGGTGCACTGCGGTTGTACGATCGAGCGTCGCGGCTGTCCAAGCGGCTGCAAGCCATGCAGGCCATGCAGGCCGGACCCAAATGAACGCAGATTGATCTTGGCGGCTGTCCGAACACTTTTCTGGACAACCCACGATGCGCCGATCTGCCGCGCCGTCCAAGCGCAAGCTGGCTGCGGAGATGGCTGCTGGTGCGGCCGGCGCTGCCTCGGCCGGGCCTGCCAGTGAGCAGCGTCGCCCACCGCAGCCTGCGCCGCCGCAGCATCTGCAGGCGAGACAGCCGGCGGCTGCTGCGGCTGCTGCGAGGCATCCGACGACCACCAAAGCACCAACGGCGTTCGGACGGCAGTCCAGCAGCATCAACACGCCTGCTGCACAGTCCGCTGCGAGCGATGCGTGCGGCGGCAGTGATCCGGGCGAGCAGTACAGCGTCGTGTTCCGCAAGCAGACCTCCAAAGTCGTGAGTGTGGCTGGGCTGGACATGCATGCAGGCGGGCAGGCGGGCAGCCAGCCAGCCAGCCGGACAGACAGACCGCTGACTTGGACGAATGGCTTGCAGCACAAAACGTGGGACGGCGACGGGTTTCTGATTGTCCAGGATGGCATGCTGAAGCTCAAGGATGCAGACGGCACCGTGTGCGTGCGGCCTCGACATGCCCTGCACGCCTGCCAAACTCACCCGCTGTGCACCTGCTGTGCACCTGCTGGCCAACAGGATCGCGAGCGGCCGCAAGAACAGCCCGCTCGAAGAAGGCGCCACCTTCCGCGTCGGCCAGAAGGAGGTCGAGATCACCGCGCGTGTCTCGCTCGCCCAGACCAAAGCCAAGCCCGCTGCTGCTGTCCCTGCGCCTGCCGCACCGGCCCTCGTCGCCATGCCGGCATTCAAGTCGCACCGCATTGCAACCATCCGCAGTGCCCCGCCGCCCAAAAACGAGCCGAGACACGATCCATCCGCACCCGGTGCACTCGTCATGCCGCGTCCGCCGCCGTCGTCCGTCCCGCCCGGCACCCAGGTCGTCGACGTTGTCGTCGACCCCATCATCTCCAAACGGCTCCGCCCACACCAGCGCGAGGGCATTACCTTTCTTTACTCGTGCCTGGCTGACCGCGAGCATTCCGGCGCCATCCTCGCGGACGAAATGGGGCTGGGCAAAACCATCCAGACCATCGGGCTTATCTGGACGCTCCTCAAACAGTCTCCCATCGTCGGCACGCAGCCGCTCCGGCGTGCGCTCGTTGTCTGTCCCGCGTCCCTCGTTCCAACTGGAAGAAAGAGTTCCGCAAATGGCTGGGCGACCACCGTCTGCGCGTGTATGCCGTTGAAGGTGCCAAGACGGGGATTGCGGATTTCGTGGTCGGCCGTGTGTACTCGGTGCTTGTTGTTGGCTACGAGCGCATGCGGTCGTTTGCGGCCGAGCTGGGCGACGCCAAGTTTGACATTATTGTGTGTGATGAGGGGCATCGGCTCAAGAACTCGGCGATCCAGGCGTCGCAGATCCTGAATGGCCTTGGCGCGACCAAGCGCATCATTCTGTCTGGCACACCTATCCAGAACGATCTGAGCGAGTTTTATGCCATGGTGGATTTTGTCAATCCGGGACTGCTTGGCAAGCGTGCTGCCTTCAAGGTGCGAGTGTGGATGCTTTGGCATGGCGGCGTATGCGTTGCTGACCGAGCCATCTGTGCAGCGCCAGTACGAGGACCCCATCCTGCGCGGTCGTGCACCGGATTGCGACGCGCAGGAGAGCACGCTCAGCAACGAGCGCATGCAAGAAGTACATATGCCATGATATCCCAGGCCCGCGATCATTTTCGTGCTGCTGACGTGCGCCATTCACGTCTGCACAGCTTGTCAACCTCACCAAGAGCTTTGTGCTGCGTCGAACTGCCGACATCAATGCACAGTATCTGCCAGACAAGACCGAGGTGGTTCTCTTCTGCCGTATGACACCGACCCAGACTGGACTGTACCAGTCGCTCATCGAGTCGCCCGATGTCACTGCGTCTCTCTCCGGCACGCCTGCTGTGGCTGGATCTGCTGGATCGGGCACAACAGTTCTTGCTCTCATGACGCGTCTGCGCAAGTGTGTCAACTCCCCTGCCCTTATTGACGACACGTCCGAAATGCCCGAGGACACACCTGCTCGGTCCAATAGCAGCACCAAAAGCCTGGGCATGGCACCGCTGCGATCCGTGCTGCCGCCCCTCGACAGTGGCAAGATGAAGGTTTTGGAGAATCTGCTGAGCGCTATGCGTGCTGCGGAGCCGGACGCCAAGGTCGTGCTGGTGTCCAACTGGACTGCCACGCTGGATCTGTTTGAGCAGGTTGCTCGCAAGGGATCATACTCGTTTGTGCGGCTGGATGGGCAGACGCCTTCGGCCAAGCGACAGACGTGAGTTGACGATGATGATGCTGGGAGTGAGGTGGCAGCAGTGGCTCACGCCGTGCATGACAGCATTGTCGACAAGTTCAATGGTGACTCGACGTTCCTGTTCCTGCTGAGCAGCAAGGCTGGCGGCGTGGGTCTCAACCTGGTTGGCGCGTCGCGTCTCGTTCTCTTTGACATTGACTGGAATCCTGCCGTTGATCTTCAAGGTACGCCTGTGGCTTGGATCGTTTGGCTGGGGGTTGATGCTGACCGACTGCCATGTGGCGCACGGATATGTAGCCATGGCACGTATCTGGCGTGACGGTCAGCGACGCAATGTGACCATCTACCGCCTGCTCACAACGGGCACGATTGAAGGTCAGCGGGGGGATGCCTGCAGCTGGTGCAACATGGATGACACGTGCACTGACGCCCAGAGAGCACAGAGCGGATCTACCAGCGACAGATCACCAAGATGGCGCTCAGCGACACTGTGATTGACAATGCGCAGAACAGCGCCAACAGCTTCACCTCGGACGAGCTGCGCGACATCTTTTCGCTCGACACGGACACTGCCTGTCTGACGCACGACACTCTTGGGTGCGCCTGTGGTGGCGGATCTGGCGGCTCCAGCTCGCCTGCGACGCATCTGCCTGGCGACGACGAAGAGGATGAGGAGGAGGATCTGGGTCTGGGCGACGACAGGACCGACAAGGAGGGCGATGGATGGACGCACTACAGCGCGCCGTTTGCAGGCGAGAGCGTGTGCGGAGACGCCGACGGCGGCGTGCTCGGGCCTGCGCTGTCGGCCAGCGGGCAGTCTGTGTCGTTTGTGTTTGCTCGGCAGTCTGCAGGCTAGCCGGCCACGCCTTGAATGAACGACTTTGCGTCGAGATCGCGATCGCGGCTTGAAGGCCGGACGAGGTTGACGACGCAAGACAGACGGACAGGCAGACGGACGGACAGACAGACGCACGAGAAGCACATGGCGCACGTCGGGCTCTCGTTCACGTCGCCGCAAAAGACCATCAACCGCTTCACCAACAACATCGGGGTGAGTGGCGGCCGCCCACCGCAGCCTGCAGGCGCTGGAGACACACGCTGACCATCGAGCAGGACTATGAGCTGCACGAGGAGCTCGGCAAGGGCGGCTTTGGCACCGTGTACAGGGCCACCAGCCGCTGCAAGAACTCGCACGGCCTGGAAGTCGCCATCAAGATGGTGCGTCGCTGCCCTGCTGCCCTGCTGCCCTGCTGCCGGCTGCCAGCTGCCTGGTGCCTGTGCGGTGCCTGCTGACCCGTGGTGCATCAGATCAACAAGGCCGCCATGAAGGCGCAGGCCATGGAGTCCCGCGTCCTCAACGAGGTCGAGATCCACTGGCAGCTGCACCATCCCTCCATCCTCCAGCTGTACAACTACTTTGAAGACAACACCAACGTGTACCTGGTCATGGAGCTCTGCAAGAACGGCGAGCTGTTCAAGTACATCCAGCGCCGCTCCCGCCCGCTGTCGGAGCCAGAGACTCGCGGCGTCATGCAGCAGCTGGTGCATGGTCTGGCATACCTGCACTCGAACCGCATCATGCACCGGGATCTCAAGCTCGGCAACCTGCTTCTGACTGAGCGCTACGACGTCGTGAGTGCCGTGTGTGTGCTTGATATGTTGAAGATGTGCTGACCGCGTGAGAGCGATGGATGGCATCTAGAAAATAGCGGATTTTGGACTGGCTTCCAGACTCAATGGATCGGCGAGTGAGCAAAAGACCATGTGCGGCACTCCCAACTACATATCGCCGTGAGTCGCGCTTTACATGTTCCCGCGTCGCCGCAGCAGGGCTCACCAACTTGCCTCGTTTGACAGGGAGATTGTACAGCAGAGACCGTATGGTCTGTCGTCGGACGTGTGGTCGCTCGGCTGTCTGATGGTCACGTTTCTGACTGGCGTACCGCCCTTCCATGCAAGTTTGCAGTTGATCGTGGATGGGAGCATGTCGTAGTCTCCATCTGACACTTGACGCGTTTGCAGAGCTCGACGGTCAAGGGCACATTAGACAAGGCAATGACTCTGGATTACCGGCTGCCGGACTATGTTTCAGCAGAAGCAAGAGACCTCATCAACCGATTGATACAACTAGTAAGGGCCGCGTCGTGGTTGCTTGTGCTATTCATAGCATCCACTCATCTACTGACACGATGCGCTGTGCTGGACATAGGAGCCTGAGGACCGGATGCCGCTCAAGAGCGTGCTGATGCATCCCTTTTTTGACCTGTCGCGTCCAGTGCTGGCACTTGCGCCACAGAATCGAGTGTTTGCCGAGAAACCAGATCGTCCTGTGCTAGGCGATGCACGGTCGCGCGTCAATGTCTCTGTCCAAGGATCCGTCAAGTCCATGCAACGGCAGCAGCCGCAACCGTCAAAGCCACAGCAGCCACAGCAGCCACCGCCTCCCCTGCAACAGCAGCCGAGACAAACACAACATCAGCAGAGACAGCCAATACCCAAGACAGAAGTGTCAGTGTCAACCGCAGGATCTGCAAGCCAGATGGGCGGCACGCCATCGGATGCTGTGCTGCAGCCGTTCTCGACCTTGCGACTCAAGCCGATCAAGCAGTCCACCAAACATGGCCAAGTCGAGATCCTTGCCAACGGAAGTTTAGTGCTCGACTTTGCTGGCGATCAGCACTCGATACATATCACAGGCGACGGTGAAACGGTTCGTGCTTTCCTCAACCGCATCCGTGCGTCATGCATCTAAAACGCTCTATGCAACCGAACAGATCAGGCTCGTGCCACACGACGCACAGCCGCAGGCGGGCCGACCACCACGGCCGCCGTCTGCCACGCTCGAATACACACGCAAGACGCTCCCGCCCCAGCTTGCCAAAAAGTACCGCTATGCATCAAAGTTTGTCTCGCTCGTGCGCGCCAAGACGCCAAAGATTGTCTTTTACTCGCCGCTGGCCAAGTGCGCGCTCATGGAGAACACGCCCGTGCCGGACTTTGAGGTCACCATGCACACGGGGCTGCGGCTGCACACGTGCACTGCGCTGCGTGCCATTGAGATCCGCGTGCCCGTGTCCGAGATGGGCAAGTACCCGGGCGTGGCCGAGTGCGGGCGGCGGATGGGCGAGTACTGGGCATACACGGTCGACGGCGGCGCAGGAGACAGCGTGCTGCCCGTGTTCGCGGACGTGGTGCGCCATGCCCAGGAGTGTCTGCGACAGTGCATGGACGTGGACGCGCTCGGGTTCCCGCCCGGCACGCGGTTTCCTGTCATACTCAAGTCGTCGCACGTGCGTTCGGGGCCGGTGGCTACTGGCCCTGACGTGTCTGGCGTGCATGTGTGCATGACAGCGAGTGCAAGTGCGAGTGTGAGTGGGCGGTCTGAGGTCGAGTCCAGGCGTCATGGCAACGGTGGCGGCGGTGGCAGTGGTGGTGCTGGGAGCGACAAGGCGAATGGGAGAGACAGGCAGGCGCGGTACACTTCGACGGTCGCTGCCGACACGACTGCTGTCACGCGCTCGGTGCCTGCTGTGCCTAGCCAGTCTTCGAGTCGCGTCCGGTCGTTTCCGTCGTCAAGGTCCGAGTCTGCTGCTACTGCTGTGCATCCACAGCCGCTGCCGTCGGGGACGCCGTCAGCCCTTGCACCACCGCCAGCACAGACCTGGGATATGCGGAACGGGCCGGCCGTGTTCGATCCGAGCATCGGATGGTGCTTCAAGCACGCTGCTGCGGGCTTCATGGTCCTGTTCCTTGACGGATCGCGGCTCATTGTGTACGGCGGAGGCGCTGCTCTCGAATACTCGCACGCATCTGACCAGCCGTTTGTCAAGTACGTCTCTGCTGCCGTTCCCTTGTGTGCGTCGCGCGACTGACTTGTGTGGACAGATACGACATATCGCCAAGCCTGAGCGAGACTCTCAAACGCCGGTTATCCCAGTTCACCACGCTTGTACGTAAGCTCAAGGACCAGCAACATCAACAGTCCCAGTCCCAGCAGTCCCAGCACCACCTAATAAACAAGTGAACAGCAATCTTTATTGCCATGCTTCCAACCTCACTAATCGATCTTGCGCTTGTAAAAGTAGATGTAGCCCTCACCAATATGCGATGAGATGTCAGCCACATGGGCCACCTTGTTGTCGTTGAAGAGAGCCCATCGGCCGTCGGCTTGCTTGACAAACGACACATAGTGGCCGCAATGGGCAGACGTGCCGCGGTGCGAGATGAACGCGAACAGTTCGTACACTGGCGGACGCGTGTCGTCTGTATCGCCCAGCAGACTGTCAGTGAATGCACAAGGTCACGGAATGCAGCCAACCAGCCGCTACATGGAATCGGCTTGCCTTCAGTCGGAGCAGCCGATGCAGCTGCTGGCGCATCGTCCATGGGTTCGTCAGCATGGCTGAACAGCCAGTTGACAGCGCGCTCCATGTCGCCCCCCTGTCCAACAAGCAGTGTGAGCACAAGAACGACTACAAGATCGTCAAATATACACAAGAAACTCACCGTGGCACGAATGGCCTTCTTGGCCTGAGAGTCCGTGAATCCCATGTCCATGAGCATGGCGACGTCAGAGGCAGAAACGGCTGGCTCGCCACTAGCGCCAGCCTCCTCAAGCGGTGCATCAATGTCTGGCAATAGGTGCTACAATCAGTATCCAGCGACACAAACACAGCGATGGTGCGTTGGCAGGGCTCACCAGGATCCTCCATGTGCTCAAACAGCCAGTTCATGGCAACGTCGGCACCATTGTTGCCCGTCTTGATGATCGCACGCTTGCACCGGATCTCTGGGAATCCCATGCCAATGAGCGTGTCAAGCGCGCCTTGGTCGACGGCAGGCCCAGCCTTTTGCGAGGCATCTACACTCCCACTCATGCATCAGCCACAGCCACGCGGCAAGTCTAACAGCACCGTGACCAGGACTAACCCTCGGGAAGCAGCTCTTCGTGGTCCTGCTTGCCAGTGCTGCGGAACTCGGACAGATCGAGCGTAAGAGGCACCTCAATGTTCACATCTGTCCATCGCTGTAAGTACCGAGACAAATCCATTGGCGGCGAATGAACGTACTGAGCTTCTCCATGACCCATCCCTCGCCAAGCACGAACCGCGACATGGTAAATGCAAGCACCTTGGGGAATGTCTTGAATCGCTGGATGCTGCGCCACGAACCCAGTCAGTCTGGGCCAACTCGAAGCACAGCGCCATGCACACAACTCACAAGGACGCAGAGGTCGGCTGCTTGTCATGCGGACACGCAAATGTGCGAATGTCCTGACCAAAATGCGTCTCCAAGCACGAGTCGAGAGCAACGGGCTGGTAGACCTTCTTGCCATCCTTCTCGCCCAGAACGGTGGCAGGAACATGGAGGTTGATACCGCCAGAAGCAACCGACGTGTACTTGACTTTCTCGCACTCTAGGCACTGCAGGCGCTGCTCCATCGTGTACGCAAACGCCTTGGACGGATCGTTTCCGCCGGCACGCTCCTTCTGCTCGACCATCTGCATCAAGTGCTGGAGGAACTCTTGCGCGTCCTGCTGGCGCATGGTCGAAAACTCTTGGTGGCCCTTGCCAATGAGGCTTTTGAACATGGCGGGTGCAATGCCCTCTTGGCCGCGTGGAGCGTCCTCTGCATCGGCGGGGTCAGCGGGAGTCGGGTGGCTGTATCTGCCGCTCAAGAGACCCTCGGCAAGCTTGGCCATCTGGCAGTGGAAACACTCGGCGGGCTGCTCGAAGCAGTTGGCCGAGTGCGTGTAAAACGCCTCTTGGTAGTGGTTGGCAAAGGTCGGGATGGCAAACACACACTGGAGCACAGACGCCAGGTAGCAGCTGTGGCGACGATGAAGGATCAGTTCATGTGCGGCAAAGAGACTTGATCATGGAACGCCGCGTTTGTTACCTGTTGCCCAGGTTCTTGAGGCCGGTGAGCGACGGGCCAAACATGGGAGCGAGGAGCTTGCCGTCCTCTGTCGTCATTCTAAAGTCAAACTTGAGATTCTGGTCAAGTTGCTGCATGTCCCATCCATGTCAGTTCAGCATCTAGCAAGCCATACTGGCAGACCAGCTGATCGGCAATGGACTCACCAGCTCGGCAATGCTCTTCTCCGTCTTTTGCTGCGACAGCAGGTTGATGCCAAAGTTGGACAGGTGCTTTGCAAGATCGGGATTGATGATCTCGTCGCCATGGGCATAGCAGAACAGATCGGCGGTGCCTTCGGGAGTGATGGACCCCATCTTGACCGCGATCGGGTGCTGCGTGGCCTCGAAATGCGACATGGCATGTCCGTTACCGCCCAGACCGCCATACTGCTGCCGGCCACATCCCAGGCTGCCGCATGTCAGACACAGCCACAGGTTCTCCTGCAGATCGCAGGATCTGCAATGCGCGAGCGCTGTTGACTTGATGTCAGATCCAGTGTGCGTGTGTGTGGATGGATGGGCGATGATGAGAAGAGATGCGCACCTTTGCCCTCGAGCTTATGCGGGGCAGACTGCTCGAGGCTGGCCGTGTGCGAGCAAGGCCGCAGCGTCTCCTCTTCCCAAGCCTTGATCTCGGACTGCTTCTTGGCAGACATGGCAGCCAAGATGGCATCGACCGACTGCTTGATCTGCGACAGGATGGGCAGTGTAAGCATGCAGATGATGCGCTGGCGGCCCTGCCAAGCAGCATGATTACCTTTGACAGCTTCATGTCGACCTCTGCGCCGTTGCAGGCCAGACAGACGACCTTGGTGTGCGTGTCGTACTTTGCATCCTCGTCCTCCTGCTGGATGGCCAGCTTGGTGATCTTTGGCGGCGGCGGAGCGCCGCTCGTCTGCTTGCACGTCAGCCAACCGGCAGAGGCGGACACAACCGACGCGCACACGCATGTGGCCAAGCATCCAACATACCCTGGCATCCGCCGTGGGCTTTCGAGTGCGACGGACGTTGAGGACGAGCGGGTGGCCAGACTTGCGCTGGTGCAGACCGGCGTGGTCGTGGCTGGACTGCCCACAGCCGCCGTTGTAGCAGGTCATGCAGACGTTGATGCCGTCGGGCATGTCCTGTGTACGGCATGCAGCCGGACAGGCGGTGCATGTGCAACAGGGGTCAGGCTGGCTGGCTGGCTGGCAGACAGGGCAGCCCAGACAGACAAGACGCACCTGCGAGTCAAAGCACAGCGTGCACTCTTCCTTGTAGACCTTGGACGACAGCGTGGGCGCTGGCAGACGAGCGCTTTCAACGTGGGGACAGGCCATGGCTGCGTTGCTGGTTGCTGTGGTTGCCGCTGTGGTTGCCGCTGCCGTTGTTGAAGATTCGCAAGACGCGGCGAAACGCGCTTGCCATCGCACATCGCATCGCGCCAGATCTGTCTGCGAGCGAGCATGCCCAAGAGACGGTGCGTGTGTTGCCATGAGTGGCTGCTTGGACCACATAGACGCAGACAAAGGCGCAGGCACAGGGTAGCATCACTACAGACATGGCTGCTGACACCGACGCTGGCTGGCTGGCTGGCTGCGTTGGCAGAAATGCCCAAGAGGCCGAGCGGCTGCAAAAGACGGCCAAGGACATTAGCGAGAAGCTCGGGCTCAAGCTGCCTGACAAGCCGTCTGACAAGCCGCCTGCGCGTCTGAACCCCACTGGCTACAAGGTCGCTCAAGGCAACTTGGCTCCAGACTCCCAATCGCAGCCGTATCCCAAAACCGAGCTTGATCATGACCTCGATGGCTCACTCCTCAGCCTTTGGGGGGCAGACGACAAACTCACGACGGCCGTCCATGACCTTCACGAGCCACTGCTGCAGTCTACGCGCGTGAGTGTGGCCAGAGCGAGCGTTGCTACGAACGCGCACAGATCCAGCGGCGTTGGTGGGCCTGTGCCGCCTGCTGGCGATCACCGGCTGTCGGTTCTCGCCATTCCCAAGGTCAGTCACATGGACTCCAAGGTGGGCGAGCAGCGCGCGTCTCGGCCAATGCGTCGCTCAGTCGCCAAGCGCACAGCGTTCATCATGGCCCCGCCCACAACGGTCAGTCTCGACAGAACCAAAAGCACCAGTGCTGGAAAGCACGATCCTTTGACCGACGAGCCTAGCGCCGATGCAGAAGGCGGCGACGTTGTCATGACGGATAATGCCAATGCAAGTTCCGCTGGTACGGCGAGTGGCGTTGGTGCTGCATCTGGTGGCGGGCTGGCTGTTGGATCGATGCCTGGCAGCGGCGGCCACGACGGACTGATTGCCAGCCCCGACACCTTTCGCAGTCGTCATGGCAGCATCACGCTCACTCCTGGCGGCAAGCTGCCTTCATCGTTTTCCCAAAACACGGGCATCCTGGCTGGATCCATCACTGCGCTGACCACCAGCAATCCCGGCCTCCTTGGCAGTCTGACCACCATCTCCAATCCGACACACGGCCAACCAAGCAGCGGTCGCAGCGATCCCCATCCGACCTGGCTGTCAGTTGAGACCGATCCAGGAGCGTCCACGCGGATCAACCGCGCTCATCGCGACAGCGTGTTTGGAAAGGCACCAACAGGGCGGCTGCCTGGGCAGTCGCTCATCTCGCCCAAGGGAAAGCGACCATCGCAGTCTGAAGAGGCACTCAGCGTCATGCTCGTTGGCCAGAAGGTCAAGTACAAGCCTGACAAGGACGCACACCAACACTCCCAGCACCATGATATGCACATGTCACAAGATGACGGTTTGCACCAATCCATGGACGGTAACGTTCCCGACGAAACAATCGACGGTCCTGCTGTCATTATGGAGGATGCCGAGGAGGAGGACGATGATGACCAGCTGCAGATGCTGCGAAGAAGTCGGAATGGGAGAGCGGGGCCGATTCATCTGGCGCCGATGATTGTGGGCGACGGACATGCGTCTGATGACGACGATGCGGCAGATCATCGCCACCATGGCCAAGCGTCCCATGGGCTCTCCAGTGTTGGCCATGTCAGCCATGCAGGGCACACGGCCGGCGCAGACTCCAAACGCGGCGAAACGCATCACAAGCACGAAGAGGTTGAGCCGTTCGACTTTGACCAAGTGGATGATGTGGACCAGATATCGACACGGTATGCGGCGATCATCGAGGCTCGTGCCCGCAAGTTGCGCGGCGAGGACGTTCCAACGCCGCCGCCAATGACGCCAGCCGAGATTATCAAGCGCGAGGTTGTCAAGCCAACTGCAGCAGCTGCCTTTCTGGGTGTGAACGGTCGCGGTCGATTCGATGCTGCAGCGCACAATGCAGTTGCCCCTGATGATGAAGTCGAGGACGAGGATGACGAGGACGAGGACGAAGAAAAGGAGGAGGAGGAAGAGGAAGAGGAGGATGCCAAGAGCAGCGAGAGCGGTTCTGACAGCAGCGGCGAGGAAGAGGAATGGACAAAGACAAAGCAGACGAAGACGGCACGCGCGATTCGACGGCAGATGCAGGAGGGCACAAGCGGCTCAAGTCGGTGCAAGTCAGCTATCGGCTGAGCACTGGCGCAGACACCGTACCCGACTTTGCTGATGGCGAAACGGAACCTCCCAAGGTCGGCAATGCAAAAGCCCCCAAAACATCCGCACTGTCTCGCAAAGGATCAGATCAAGTCAAGTCGGCCAAGAAAAGCCGGCCAGTTCTGTTCACTGGCGTGCCAAGCGACGACGGCAGCAGCGATCGCGGCAAGGATCGCGATCTGTCATCTCATAGCGCAGGAGCATCGGGCCAACAACACAAGCCGCCACTTGCTCCATATGTGCCATCCAGCCAGCGACCCATCACCAGTCCTCCTGAAAAGACAGGCAGGTCCGACCACGGCGGATACTGGAAATCCTCAGTACCCCCACCGAGACAATCGACGCCGCCCAAAAAGCCACAGAAGACAAACTCGTTCTTCTCGCTCGATGACGGCCACGACATGAACATGTCACAGCCGCGCACAGGCGCCAGTAGTGCTGATCCTGACCGTGGTGGCTCATCGCGATCATACACTGCATCAAGCCGAT
>JAHLKH010000159.1:0-64591 GCA_025526915.1 Entophlyctis helioformis | reverse complement strand
GTGGGAAGCGTGCGGCCAGTCAGCCGACGGTACAGTGCAGACTGCGCGCTGTAGCAGGCGTCGTTGCGCGACGTGACGTAGTTGATGACGGCCGAGTACGTGGCGCCGGTCGCACGCGACTTGAACGTGAACGTGATCGTGTCCTGTGCAGGCAGGCGGTTGATTGATACCAGGCACGTATGACAGGTAGTCGATGCCACGACGCTGGCCGCCAAAGGCGTTGGCACCGGCACCCGACGTGAACTGGTTCTTGCGGAACCACTCGGCAAACGAGTCGCCCGTTGACAGACACAAGCTCGTCGCCGGCCGTGATGGCGGCAAAGTCAGTGCCAAGCAGGCTGGTGAGCGCCGTGCGAGTGTCCTTGCGGAGCACGACGACGCCGGGTTGTTGGCAATGTCGGCGTCGGCGCCCTCGACAAACTCAAAGAACAGGCCGGTGGTGGCGCCGTAGCAGCGGTACGGGCCGTTGGTCAGGAACAGCGTGTGCAGATCGCGGACCTGGATGAAGGCGTCCGACAGCTGCAGCTGCAGCTCGCCGTCGCTGATGGTGGTCAGGTTGGCACGGATGCGCTGGAGAGTGGGGGTCGGGTCGGCAGCTGGGCCGTAGTTGATGGCCTTGCTCTCGCGGTTGACCCAAGCCTGTGTGCGTGGATCGAAGTGGATGGATCGAGATGCGGGCCAATTGGATGGGATGGGATGGGATTGGTCGAGATGGGATGGATGGCGCAGTCGAGATGCAGGTGCACAGCCGAGCGAGATACAGGAACACGCATGAGAAAGGATCATGTCAGTTGAGTGGCGGATCCGTCAGGGAAACGATGGCAGGCACATGCATATGGCGGCAGGCATAGACAGCCAGGCGGCTGCATGTGTGCACACGGCAACACTCGGTGCTCGGCACAAAGACGCAGGGCAAGCAACGTACACTGTTGAGCACAGTCTCGGCCTGCGTGAGCAGAGCGTTGCGCTGCGCCAGCGTGTATGGCAGGAACGCAAGGCGGCCAGATGCGCGCTCGGTGCGGAGCGTGCTGACGGTCTGGGCCGATGCCGAGGTGGCGAGGAGAGCGACGGTGGCAGAGAGAAGAAGCTGCATGTTGGCGACGTGGATCTTGGTGGCTTTGGTGTTGGTGGCGGCGGTGGTGGTCGAGTGGTGGTTGTCGAGTGGACAGAGGCTGGATATGTATGTGTGTAGATGTGCTGGTGTACAGGCAGTAGGCGAGGAGCAGAGACGACTTTGAGGCGACGAGCAGGAGCGGATGAGAGAGCAGCACGACGAGGGGCGACGCTCTGCCTTTTGAATGCCGCCGCCCCTCGCCTCAGGCGGCATGCTCTGAGCGTTATCCCCCCGCCACTCGCACAACGCCTGCCTTGCATGTTCGCCTTGTGGTGTCGCGCACACCAACCACCGCCACGCGTTGGACCCTTGAACGCGTGAAGAGCGCGTGGAACACAACCATGTGGAGCTCCACGAGACCAGGGGTCGTGCCGCACTCCCGTCTGCCACTCATTGTGCGCTGAATGAGGCTGCACAGGCGGTTCGATCCGCTTCGTCGGACAAGGGGTTGGTGCTTGTCTCTTGTGCACACCTGCGGCCGAGCCAGGGCCAGCAAGTGGAATGGCAGCACAAGATCACGGGTGCAGACTGCCAGCCAGCTCGCGCTCGGCGTTGGTTGCCGGGCAGCACAGCGGCGCACAAGCAAGCACACAGAGAGGGGGCAGAGGGAGGGGAAAGCAAGTGGCTCGTGCCTGCAGGGCACCACAGATGCCCATATGGCGATTCTGCTTGTGGCTGCTGCGTGTCTGTGCGGTTGAGGGTGCATCGAGCCACATCTGCACCTGGCATCTGGCATATGGCATCGGGCGAGCGGCATCTTCCAGCCAGCCAGCCAGCCAGCCAGCCAGCCAGCCAGCCAGCCAGCCAGCCGTGCACAAACAGACTTTCCAAGTTTCGCCGCATCGCAGGACATGCGGCACGTGTCGAATATCCGCATGGCACATGTCGAGCACACGTCGTGCACATGTCGCCCCCTTGGCAGCCACTGCTGCCTTGTCAATGGCGCAACCATCTGTCGCAGTTGCGGCACTTTCCTCTCTTGCCTTGCGGCACCCAAGTGCACAGATCTCGTTGCAGCCAGCGGCACGTTCATATGTTCATTCAGGACCACAAACACACCAGCAGCTTAAAGAGAGACACCAAACGAGTACAGCTTGACACCAGGCGCGTTCTGTACATTGTCGGACACGAAGCGAGTCGAGAGGGCAAACAGCTCGGTGGTGGTGTTGAACTTGAATGTGCGGTCAAGAGTGCCCTTGCCAGAGATGCCGTTGGACACACGGGTGCCGGCGGTGGTTGTCAGGAACGGCGTGACTCTGTTGGTGGCGTCAACGTAGTTGAGCTGGAAGAAGTCAAAGCCCTGCTCGGTGTCGTAGTCGGCCTTGATGGCAATATTGATAGACGTGCCGACGGGTGCTTTCATGAAGAATCGGATGTCGGTGTCCACGCCGGTCGAGTAGTTGGCCTGCGTGCCGATTTGCCAGACGTTGTCGACCTTGGTCCAGCCGAGAGCAGGGTTGGTGAGCGAGGTACCAGCGTTGATGATGCCGATGGCATTGGCAGTGTTGAGATCCCAGTTGAAGGCAGCCTTGGTGACGTCGATGCGATCAGACTCCTTGACAGCCAAGGTGAACGAACGGAATGCCTTGACCACCTGAGCGCCGTTCTTTCTGCCAAGGACGGTGACGGAGCCAAGGACGCCAGGGCCCTTGGTGGGAGGGATGACCGTGACAGGGAAGACGCGCTTGAAGGCGCCAACACCAGCAAAAAGGTCGCGGCGGCGACCCAGGAGCTTGCCGGCCGCCGTCTGGAGGGTGACCTCGTCGATGCCGCCAACCTCGGGGGCGTACTTGAACAGGCCTGCATCGACGGTTGCAGTAAGAGGGCCGCCGGCAAAGTGAAGCGAGTTTTGGCCGTTGAGTGCACCGCGACGGGCGAGCTCGTCGGCAATGCGGTCGAGCTGGCTGTTGCGGGGGTTGCTGGGGAGGAGATCGTCGAGGGTGGGCAGAACGACCATGTCCGAAGGAACACCGCTGTCCTCGATGAGCTTGCCGAGCGCCTTGCCGGTCCGGACAGTCTGACGGATGCCGACACGCATGGTGTTGGCGTAGTTGGTGCCGGCGACAGTCAGCTGGCCCGTGTATGGGAGCGCCTTGAAGTCGGTGGGGTTGATCGTGACCAAGCTCCTGTGCTCAAGCACGTTGGCACCACCGCCGCCGGTGGCCGAGTCCTCGCCAAAGATGACGCCAATGTCGGTGTTCTGGATGTTGGCCGACAGGAGCTCGCAGGCGGAATAGCAGTTGCCGTCCGTGAGCAGGCCCATGGGTCTGACATACGCCTGGCCGAGCGCGTTGTCGCGGGCAAATGTGCCAAAGAAGCCGAGCTCAGTGAACTGCGATCCAGCCGCGGTCTTGATGTAAGCCTGGCGCCACGAGTCGGTTGGCGCGGCTGGATCAACAAACGTGCGCTTCATGATGTCCTTGTAGAGGTAGCGGGCACCCATCTGGACAAAGTCGGGCTTGAACAGCTGCGGGATCGCGTTGGCGTACGAGATGAGACCGCCGCCGTTCCCGCGCATGTCAAAGAGGATCGCATTGGTGTCCTTGAGCTGGTTGGAGAGGAGGCCGTGCATGATGGTGACGGCCAGGCGATCGTTGGACTGGCCGGTCGAGTCGTTGGGAACAAAGTCGTCCATGCGGATGATTCCGAGGTTCTTGCCCTGGGGGTCGTAGATGCCCCACGAGAGACCCGAGACAGGCGTGGTGTTGACCGTGACGGGGCCGAGAGCAAGGTCGCCGACCGAGTCGGCCTTTTCGGCGTCGAGGATCGGGTTCGCACGGATCGCCATGGGGTTTCTGAGGAAATCGTACTTGTCCTCTGGAAGGGTGATGGTCTCGACGACAGCGTCCTTGGCAGCGGCCATCGAAGGAGCCTTGCGAGCAGAACGAGCAGAGGCGAGAGAAGGAGTGCCGACGTTCAGACCAGGCACAAACTTGGCGGTGGCAGCCCAGCAGGCGTCATCGCGGAACGACACGTAGGGCATGGTGGTTGTGTATGTCTGGCCGGTTGCGCGCGACTTGAACACAAACGTGTTGACATCGTTCTTGGGCAGCTCGTTGTACGCGCCAGACACGCCCGTGAGGTAGTTGAGGGTGAAGCGCAAGCCGCCTGCCTCGCCGGCACCGCCCGTGATCCACTGGTTCTCGTTGTAGAACTCGTCAAATGTCTTGCCGTTGAAGGACACGAGCTCGTCGCCGATCGACACCTTCTTGAGTTCGTCGCCAAGGATGGCGAGCGAGCCAGCGCGGGTCGTGAAACGCTCGACGACGATGGTGCGCTTGTTGTTGACCAAGACGGGCTTGTAGAAGATACCGGTGGACGCGGTAAAGCACTGGTACGGGCCCGGGTTGACGTAGTTGGTGCTGCACAGCACACAGTCAGAACCACAATGTCCGCACATGGCACTGTCGCCTTCAAAACGGCCAGACTTACTGGCCGTCACGAGCATTGGCGAATGCGTTGGAGAGCGTCAGGTGGAACTCGGTGTCGGTGACGTTTTGCAGCTTGGCACGGAGGCTGGCGATCTTGGGGAAGGGGTCGGCGGTCTTGCCATTGGGGTAGTAGTCGAGCTTCGACTGCAGGTTCACCCATGTCTGTTGCGTGTGCACCGCGGGTTGGTGAAAGCAAGCGAGGCGAGCGGTTAGTCACGATAGCGGGCGAGGAGGGCGAGGCCCACAGACGAAGGGGCAGCAGCACTGCGTTCAAGTGAGCGCATAAGGCGAGCTCACCTGCATGAGCGCCTCGACCTGGTTGAGGCCGGCAGTCTTTTGTTCAAGAGTGTAGGGCACAAACTGGAACACATTTGCCGCACGGTCCTCGGCGAGGGTCTTGTACGTGAACTGTGCACTGACGGTGCCCGAGGCAGCCAGCAGCGAGACCAGCGCGAATGCAGACGAGACCATGTCTATGCTGTGAGCTGCTCGACGAGCGGCATGGGCCGCGACTTTAACACGGCGGCCTCGCTCCGCTTCAAAATCTGCCGCATGGCCAACCGCGTGTCTTGCGTCCACCATGTGGACACAACCGCGTGGAGAGCCACGTGTCGAGCGTGAAGCGCTGCAAACATTGTTTTTGCGGGTTTGGAAGCGAGCATGCATCCTTCGGCCATGCAGATGGTGCTGGCCAAGGCGACGCATTCACATAGACGCATGGTGCACATCCTACACTGGCTGCCGCATACTCTTGTCCTCCATGTGCTGCGGTCCAGCCTGCAGTCCAGCCTGCATTGCCAGACGGAATCCCAAACCTGGTATCGCGGGTCGGAAGGTTCCACACGGTAGCGCACCAGGTTTGTCAGTTCAGCCGTCGGAAAACTTGCGATTGCGCAATTCGCCGTTATCACACCGCATGGCGTGTTGTGCTGAAACACGCGGGTGGGACCGTTGAACCCTGCGGCGCATCGAGCGGTGAATCAATGGCGTCCTCTGAAGTCGCATTCGCCCGCGCCGCTATAAAGCCGTGCCTCCCCGCCGACTGTTGTTGACCAGTACAGAATGCTCGTCCTCTCGGCTGCCGTTGTGCTGCTCGCCACCTCGGCGTCGGCCCAGACCGTCAACACGCTCAAGGCCGACCGTGCTGCTGGTCGTCTTTCGTTCCTGCCGTACACGCTCGATCAGCGCAACGCTCTGCTCACGCAGGCCGAGACGGTTGTCAACCAGGTATGTTCGTGAATGCATGTGCACCGCTGTGTCCGCAGGTCGCTGACAATCCCTATGGCTCTGCAACACCCGCAGGCATGGGTCAACTACGAGTCCAAGCTTGTCAACTACGGTGCGGCCGCCGACCCTGCGCCGACGCTCAAGAGACTTCGGGACAACCTGGCCACCATCACCGACGCCGACCTGCAGCTCTCGCTGGCAGACGTCTTTGTGCAGATCCGCGACTTGCACACCCGCTTCTCGATGGCTGGCCCGCACCGCTGCTTCTCGGTCACCACCGGTGTCTTCTTGGAGTTTGTCGAGAGCGACAACATTGAGACAAGCCCCCGTGTCGTCGTGCTTCGCAAGGACACTCGTGCCCCCATCACCAACCTGCTTGGCGCTGACTTTGCTGCCATCACTGTTGGCGACGAGCTCGTGGCCATCAACGGCGACTCTTTCCTTCAGGTACGGCTATCCACTGCGCCTTGCTGGTCTGCTGTGCACCAGCCAGAAGCCAGCCAGAAGCTGACCCATCTTGTTCCTTATGCCGATACGCGATCGCCCCACAGTGGTTCCGCAAGAACGAGTTCACGTCTGGCGCAGGTGCCAACTTGTACGGTGGTCAGCGTCGTGCGATTGACTACCTGAGTCTTGTCTCTGGTGCCAACAACCGCCTGCCCGCAGACGACACCATCACGTTCACGTTCAAGTCGCGTGCGACCGGCGCGACTTACACCTCGACCATCAACTACGTCACCAACCGCAACAACGCCTGCTGGACTACCACGACCAACCTGTACAAGAAGATCACCAACACAACCGCCCCTGGCGCATCTGCTGCCGACGCGCCGCGCGAGTTCCGCAGACAGCTGGCTGCCTTGGATACCGACAGCAGTGCAGCAGTCCAGGCCGCGACTGCCAAGGGCCCCGTTTCTGCCATTCCCGTCTCGTACGCCGCATCGTCCAACGCCGCCGCCAAGGCTGCCTCGGACCCCGTGCTGCGTCGCAAGAACCCGCTCAAGAACCCGATCGCCATTGTCGACTCGCCGTCCATCGAATACAAGAAGGCGGTCATCGGCGATGTTGCGCTTGGCCCCGTTCGCCTGACCCGCACTGCGCAGACGGGTCTGTCGTACGGTATCTGGGACGCACCCGGCAAGAACCTCGGTGTGCTGCGTCTCGACGACTTTTCTCCTCCCAACTATGCTGAAGCGCTCGACATTATCCGCTCGCTTCTCGCCAACCAGCTCAAGGACACCAACGCCGTGCTCATTGATATCCGCGACAACGGCGGCGGCACCATCACGTATGCGAGCAGCATCCCGCAGTTCTTCAAGCCGGACTTTGAGCCTTTTGGTGCTCGCTTCCTGTACAACGACGTCATGAAGCGGCTTTTTGTCGATACCAACGGTCCCGGTGAGGCATTCTACGACGCGTACATGCGCACGGCTCCCGGCTCCAAGTACACCGAGATTGGTCTGTTTGACACGCAGGAGGACCTGAACACTTACGGCCAGGCGTACCTCAAGCCGGTCGGCATCCTCAACAACGGCCGCTGCTACTCGTCGTGCGATCTCCTGTCGTCCAACTTCCAAGACTCTGCCACTGGCACGATCTTTGGCGAGGACGGCGCGACGGGTGCTGGTGGTGCCAACGTGCTGCAGTTTGCGGATCTGGTCACGACCGACCCGACCGACTTCAAGCCCTTCCCGTTCACAACCGAGCTCGGTCAGTATGGCAACCGTCTCTCGGTTGGCATTCGTCAGGCCGTTCGTGTCGGTCTCAATAAGGGCCAGCTGATCGAGGACGCTGGCATCAAGGCCGATGTCATCGTGCGTGCGCGTCTCGAGGACATTCTTCCTGGTGCGACCACGTCGTCGCAGTACGACCGCATCGCCGATGCACTCGCTGCCGAGGGCAAGAAGAATGGCAAGGCCGGCCTTGGTTTCCGTCTCGAGCCGTTCTCGCTGGAGGTGCTCGCCGGTAACGTCAAGGTCTCGCCCGAGGTTGCTGGTCTCGAGGAGATCACTGTGGAGAGCACCACCGGAAAGCGTCTCGGTCGCCGCCGCGATCTGTTTGCCGGTGTTGGTGCTGCCAAGCACACTCTCCCGCTTGAGTTCCTGCCGCCGGCATCTGGCCTCGGCAACTCCAAGGTGGTGGTCACGAGCCACAAGGCCGGCAAGCAGCTTCTCAAGACCAACCGCTACCTGCGTTCCGTTCCCAAGGACGCCGATCGCATCAACGCCGTCAATGGCCTCAACTGGGACAAGACTCTGAGCCCGGCGACCGGCATCTACAACAACGGTGCATCCCTGCGCGACGATCGCCTGGGCTGGAACAAGGTTGGCGACAAGTGGCAGATCGGCAACGGAAAGGAGTACGCTCTGAACGTCGACAGTGCCATTGAGCACTTCCTCACCGCCCCCGTCGGCAGCAAGTTCAACGTCAAGCTCACCGCGTCGATCTCCACAGAGGCCGACTTTGACTACCTATACCTCAACTACGTCGACGCGACCGGCAAGGTCACGGCGCTGATCAGAAGCAAGGACGCAAGTGGCAAAACCGTCGATGGTGTTTCTGGCGCAAAGGAGATTGACGAAAGCTTCCCCTTCACGACCACGACCGACAAGTTCTCGATTGCAGCCCGCTTTGTCTCTGATGCCGGCGTGAATGACCGTGGCGTGACGCTCACATCGTTTTCTATTACTGCGTGAACCGTTGAATAACACATAATTGAGCCACGGCTCTTACATCACTGCAACCTACGCTTCGAAAATCAAATTCATTCGTTCAAGCACATTGCTCAGCAGTCTGACCATCTCCTTGCCATGGCGGCTGTGTCTATCACGGCGACGTCAAACCGACTTTGAAGCTGGTGACTGTCGCGCCAGCACCTCCAACCGATGCGTCCGACTCGAACAGCACAAACACCTCAAAGAACGGCGCAGGCACATCAAACGTCACGTCAATGTCGAGGCCAATCGATCCAGACTCTCTCACAAGCGTCACCGTGCCCTGCGTCGAGCGGAAGCACACGCGGAAAAAGTCGTAGCCCTCCTCGCTGTCAAGTGTGCCCTTGAGCTGGACACGTACAACGCTGCTGGTTGCGGCGGGATCGACCGTGAAGAAGAAGCTGGTGGCGGTGTTGAGGTTGTTGGCGTACACTGTGCCGTTACCAATGCGCAGAGTCGTGTTGTCGACAATGTTCCAGCCGATGGGGTTGATCGTGTCCTCGGCCACCTTTGTCACCCTGTAGTTGTAGATGCCGACAGACGACCCGAGTGTGTAGTCCCAGTTGAATGCTGTGCCGTTGCCGAGCTGTGCAGCAGCGTAAGAGTGAGGGTGAGAGTGAGAGTGAGCCGCTGTTGATCTGCACAATACAGTGTGCCCATGCTAGGCAACCTACAACAAAAGCGTCCTGAACGCGAGGAATAAAGCGCACGTAGCGGATGGTGCGGATGACCTTCTTGTCGCTGCGGTAGCCTCTAAACTCGAAGCGGACATAGCTTGGCTTGGTGACCGATTCGTACGAGGTCAGTGTCTTGTTCTGGCGGACTCTGGACGACGACGTCTGGATCTTGAGCTGGCCAAGACGCTGCAGGCCGTCGGCTCTGAGCAGATCAATTCGCGTGGCGCCAGAGACAAGCATCGGGAACGTTGCGGGTCCTCCCACGGGCATGTCTCGGATGAGCGGCTCGCACACAAAGTGCAGGTTGGTGTTGCCCGTCTTCTTGTTACGCGATGCAAGGCGGACAGAGATACGCTCGTACTGGGACTGGGTCGTCTGGTTGATCAAAAAGTCCTCGGGTTTGGGACGCAGGACGAGGTCAGAGATCACACCACGGTCCTCAATAAGACGCCCAAAGTTGCGGCCAATGCGGACAAACTGGCGCCATGCCACGCGCAGATTGGGAGCCGCAGCGCTGCTGAGACGATCCGCAAACGGAAGCAGAGGGAAGTCGTCGGGGTTGACCTGGCTCAGGAAGCTGTTGAGCTCGACGACGTTGGCACCGCCGCCGCCAGTGGCGCGGTCCTCGCCAAAGATGAGGGAGATGTTGTTGTCTTGCATGTGGGCAGCAAAGAGGTCGCAGGCCGAATAGCAGACAGCATTGGTGAACACGCCGACAGCGCGGAAGTACGCCTGGCCGTACTGGTACGCGTCGTGGTTCGAGGTGAAGACCGTCGTGTCGGTGAAGGTGCGTCCGGGCGGGGTCGACAGGTACTCGTCACGGAAACTGTGCGGATGCATTAGTGGATGCAGGAGGAACAAGGTTGGAATGGAAGGCGGTTAGATCACAAGGGCCGATCACTGGATAGGCGAGGTGTTCGCAACGCAGCAGCCACGACTTACGCGTCAGGAGGGTAGAGGCTCGAGTTGAATGTGCGAGTGTTGACGGGACTGATGACACTGCGCGCACCGGCCGTGTTGAAGCGAATGCCAAACAGCTGCGGAACAATGTCTGCATACGAGATGTAGCCACCACCGTTGCTGCGGATGTCAATGACAATCGACTTGGTGTCCACAAGCTCATTGACCAAGAGGCCGCGGATCAGCATGAATGCTTGGAGCGGATCGGCACTGACGGGCTCTGCAAGCATCAGGCCGGGTAGCAACGTCTCCGTAGTCAGCATTTGCTCTTGAGTCATCCCCATGACGGCGGTGTCGTCCAGCCAGACTTACCAAAGTCTTCCAGTTGGAGCACGCCGAGGTTGAGCGTCTCCGGCTTGTAGATACCCCACGAGATGCCTGCGCGGACGCGAGAAGGGGTGTCAGCATTGGATGCAGCACGTCAAGCACCTGTTTGCTACTCACCAGGCTCAGACGTTGGGTTGAGAGGCAGATCGCTAAACTGCTCGCGAGGGAACATCTTGTTGGTCAGCTCGACCATGGGGTTGAGACCAGTGCGGAACTGAAGAGCATCTTTGATCATGCGCATACGCTGCTTGGTGTCTGGGTCGATACTGTTTCCGCCAGCAATGCCAAGCAAGTGCCCAAAGTCCTTTGCGGTGACGGGCTTGTTGCCATTGGAGCGCTTGGCGAACGTGACAGACGACTCGCTGCGCCTCTCCAATGACGATCCCTCGAGCGGGATGGGCTCTGGCTCAAAGTTGGCAGGGGGCTGGCTGTCATCAAACGTCGTGAGGATGGGATCAGCAGGAGCGGAGCCTGCGACTTGGCCAATGTCTGCGGAGCCAGACTTTGACGCGCTGCCAATGGCGTCAGAAGCAACAGCGACATCGGCGACCTCTGGGGCAGAGGCAGTCGCGGCAATCGGAACAGGCTCGGCAGCTGGGGCCACAGGGAGGGCGATGATCTCGTTGAAGCAAGAGTTTCTGCGAGCCGCGATCCACTGTGCATCAACAAGTTAATCCCATGTGCGCAGGTTTACGCTTCTCCTTTGGTGTTGATGGTGACTGCACTTACGGGGAGCGTGAGGCTATAGTTGGTGCGGTTGGCTCGGGAACGGAAGACAAAGGTGATTTCGTCGGTCTTGGGAACGGGGAAGATGCGACCCGACACGGCCATGAAGCTGGCAAGAGCGGATCTCTGCGAGCCAAAGTTGTTGGCACCGCCTGTGATCCACTTGTTATCTTGGACGTACTGAAGGCATGGCCGTGAAAAAACAAGATGGAGATGGCTTGTTGTAAGCACACGTGAATGCAGCCGATGCATGGCAAGCCATAGCTGTTGGGCCTTACCTTTGGGAGAGAGACACCATCGATGGAGACGAGTTCGTCACCGACGCTGATCTGTCGCAGTTTTTCGATGCCGGCCAGCTGCTGGATGATTGGGTTCTTGGTGAAGCCCTTGACGACGGCGCGGGGGATCTTGAGGATGTCGGTGCTGTTGACCAGATCGAAGCCAACCGCCTGAACGAAATCAAAGCAGCCGTGCGTACCAGGGATGAAGTAGAGCGTGCTGCAGAGCAGAGAAGAGGAGAAGGGGAGATGGTGCGTGCGTCTGTTAGAATCATGCAAAGAGGCATGCGACCACTCAACGCATTCGCACTGAATGGATGCATGGTGTGGGCGGCTCGCTTACTGGAAGTCGCGGAGGCTCAGGAAGATCTCGACAAGCTTGTAGTGGAACTCGAGATTGGAGAGGCCAGAGTTGTTTGCGATGAGGGCGTCGATGCGCGGGATCGGGTCGATGTCTGGGTACTCGCGACGATAGTTGTCGATCTTGCTCTGGCGGTTGACGTAGACCTGCAGCGAGTGAGGAGCCCACGCGCGTGTTGGTTGGCAGTGCATTGGGTCATGGCGTGAGACACGAGACACGAGACAGATGCCAGACGTGCGGGGTGCATGGCAGACGCGGTGAGACCAGCCAGCCAAACGAAACGGGATGGCAGCAGGTGGCAGATGGCAGCAGGTGGCAGATGCACGTGAGACAGGCACATGCAGCACGCAAAGGGCACGCACATCAAATAGGGACTTGACGGTGAACAGGGCAGAGTTGCGCTGTGCGCTCGTGAGCGGAAGGACGCTGATCTGCGGGCGGGCGTCTTTGAGAAGCGAAAGACCCGACTGAGCCCAGGCGTCCGACACGGCTGCGACAAGCAGCAGGAGCAGTGAGAGGATCGAGCGGACGAGCATGGCGGTGTGCGGTCTGCAGTGCGGTCGTGTGTCGGTGTGTTGGTGCGTGTGTTTGATCTGTGGTGGGCAGGCGGGCAGGCGGGCAGGCGGCACGTTCGGCGTTCAAGTTAGCAAAGCAGTGGCTGTGAGACGTGGCTTGTGGAGCAGGAGCGCGCAAACGTGTTGTGCAGTGCCGGACAAACTGCCGGACAAACTGCCAGATCTATTCAGGCAAGTGCCGCGCCAGATAAACAGGGCGGGCTGCAGGGCGATGGCGCGGGCAAGACGGACGGCTCGGGACACACCTACTGGTCTAGGCGTGTGTCGTATCGAATACCTTCCTCGGATGAACCTGCGGCTCGTGCGTTCCTGGCTGGCTGGCTGGCTGGCTGCGACGAGCTGTGGATGTCGACAGTTCAGCCCAGTGGCACAGTGTCAGCAGTCCGCACCCTGTGTCGCGGGCTGGCTGCCCGCTTCAGCCCACCAGCCTCGTGTGCCCCTGTTGTCTGCAAGGCACAAGACGGCCAGAGTCGCGGTCCAGGCCATGCAACCCAAGCCACACCACGCAGGGCACAGGGCATGGGACAAGGGGCAATAAAAGACCATCAACGGCGACAGATGCACCACAGATGCAGCAGAGCCGATGCACATACTTGAGGCTTGAAGACCCTGAATGCAAGTAAGATGAACTGGTGCAGACAGAGACGGCGAGCCGAGGTCGGTGGGTGCTGCAGATGAAGGGAGCTTGCCGCTTTAAAGAACGTTGCCGACGGAGGAAGCACGGAGACGGAGCTGGAGAGAGCAAGGGGGAACGCAAGGGAGGCTTGGCGTATCAAACATCGCGCACGCAGCCTGGACGTGTGGGTGGCTCCTCCAAGTCGGAGTTACGCGACATGGCTGTTGGCAACAACAAAAGCAGGCAATGACCTGCGATGAGCAAACAGACGAGCAGCCGCAACAACAATGCGCAGCGTTGCTTGTGATGTTGTGATTATGGCGAGATCCGTCTGAATGACGGAATGTTCATCAACAATATTCGCGATTCGGTGTTTGTCCACACATCGAAAAGTGAGACTATTATGGACCTGCTGGGCTGCGGGCCAGTGTGAATGTGGGCCATGACTGACCAGACGGATACGGCCATGCAACAGACACAGCCGGAATGTTCGGAGGAGCCCCCAAAGTCAGCCGTGCTGAGGCCGTCCAGAACCGCAAGGCGGTATGTCATCCACGTGCAGTGCTGCTCTTGCTGAGTCTGCCTTGGGCTTGTTGGCTGGGCTGGTGCAGGTGCTGCAGGGACCAGTGGTATTGTCCAAGGCACCTGGCACCAGCCTCTCTGAACTGCACTGCACTGCACTGTACTGCGCTGCTCTGCGACTGTCTCGGTCTCTGCGCACCTGAACAGCCCAGCAGTGTGAGCTTGGCTGCGAGTTGGTGATCAGCGTAACTGACGCTCAAACGGGCCTGGCTGTGGTTCGCAGGTTCGCTCGACGCTCTTCAGCTTTGTGGCAACAGTTGCTGCTTTCCAGGCCGGTACGTCCTGCTGCATCCTGCTGTTTGGGCAGATGGGCAGTCCAGCTGACGTGCGTTGATGCCGTGTCCAGTTCCCGTTGTCATCGAGCTTGTCAAGGAGCTCCTGCAATAAGGAGGTCTTCATTGCCTCTCGACGCATCTGGAAACTCCAACAGGCTCAGCCGCCAATGGCTCTTGCACGCACAATGACAATGTCCTGGTTCGGCTTGTCGTTCGAGTCCGTCGGAACCTGCAGGCAGCCGAGAATGAATCCGTATGTGCAACAGTGTCAGTGATCAGACGTCCCAGCCATCCAACACCACACAGACAACCATGGACGGACAAGATTCGACTGGGCTGGGCTGGGCTGGGCTAGGTTTACAGTCAAGCATGTGGATATCTACACAGCAATCGGATGCAAACATACCATTCCAATGCGCTTGACGACGCCCATGCCCTCGGAAACACGGCCAAAGATGGTGTGCTTGCCGTCGAGCCAGGGAGTCGGTGCAAGCGTGATAAAGAACTGGCTTCCATTGGTGTTTGGTCCGCTGTAGTCCACACGGCCGCGTCAGTCGGTGCTCCGCGCATCATTGGTGTGCATGGCGCATCAGGCATAACCCATGCGCGTTGTAGGTGCTGTACCTGTTGGCCATGGACAAAATGCCAGCACCCGTGTGTCTCAGATCAGGAGCGATCTCGTCCTCAAACGGCTTGCTGGAATGGCAGTGAGCATATCGGCGTGTCCGCTCTCCATGTTAGATCTATGCACACGGTGTATCTGGCTGCGAGTCCAGCTACCAACCCATAGATGCTGGAACCGCCGCGTCCAGTTGCAGTTGGATCGCCTGTGCAAAGGCTTGCGCTGTCAGATCCGACAGCCAGACATGCGCCAGCGTGCATTGTCCGTACCTCCTTGGATCATAAAGTCCTTTGCGCATCCACCAGGGCGGGCCAGTCGTGCCAGCATGAGTGAGCCACACGCACACATGCTTGCGCCGACTGGAGCGATGCACTCACTGCAATGACTCTGTGAAACTGGATGCAACGTTGCCATCGGACGGGCAGTGTGAGCGCGCATGTATGTGATCCCAGAGCAGGCAGCCAATCTGCATCGCAGCCTCACCTTGGTTCCGTCATAGTAGCCTGTCTTGGCCTGCAGCATCGACGGCATCGACAGCATCGGCAGCATCGACAGCATCGACAGTGTCAGCGTCGCAGACACGAGCATGAACGGCAGACAGACGGCCCAGCGATGCCACTTGCCAGCTGCCAAAAGTTCTCGCACGAGCGCACTGCATGGTTCCAGTACAGCTCAAAGGTCACGGTGCCTGCCGACGTCTCAAACACCACTGCTTTCGGCTGCTCTGCTGCCATGGTGTCCTTGGGCTCAGGTTCGACGAGTTGTCCAGATCGCCGACAGACAAGGATTCTCAGCCAGCCAGCCAGCCAGCCAGAGCAGCTCCGAACGGCTTCCCAAGCATGGCAACAGACGAAGACTATGACGAGCTCGAGCGTGAGCTGGACGAGCCGTCCGAGCCGTCCTCTTCTCGAGAGGCCGGCGATGCCATGGACACGGACATGGACGTGGTTGACACTGCAGCGTCGGCCTCGAGCGCTGCGTCGCTATACATGGACACAGCCGGTGTGGCCGACACTGGTGCAGCAGACGCAGACGCAGACGCACAACAAGACAGAGCAGCAAAGATACCAGCAACGGCAGCAACGGCAGCATGGGCAAGGCCACGGACGATACCGACGCAGCAGCAGAGCGCTCGCCTGTATCCAAGCAAAGACGGTCAGCTGGCTCGGCCTCGGATGATGCGCAACACGGCCCAGATGAACCTGCTGTCGGATGGCCGAGCCCTGCGCCAAGTGCGCCGAGTGTCGCTGCCGTCGCCGTCGCCGTTGCACCCGCACCTGCACCTGCACCCGCACCTGCACCACCTCCTCGCAAGCACTTTGAGCCGCTGCGGCCTCGAGAGTTGTTGACGCCCGACCAGCTCGAGCGTGTTGCCAAGGCTCGCGCTTTTGCCGACCAATACACAGCGCAGGTACATCATGCAGCGCCGTGCCGTGGGTGCCGGCCGTGTGCAGTCTCGCCCGGCCCGGCCTGGATCTGGCCCGATCTAACCGACCTGCTGTACATGCACCACAGCTCCTGGGCCACAACGGTCTGCGTCCGGCGCAGCAGCTGCAAGCGCACGGCTCGACTACAAGGTGCTGTCGGGCTTGAGCCGCGTCTACATTGGATCGCTGTCGTTTGATGTCAACGAAGAGCACATACGGCAGGCCTTTGGCCAGTTTGGCTCGATCAAGTCGATCAGCATGAACATTGACCCTTCCACCGGACGACACAAGGGATTCTGCTTCCTTGAGTTTGAAGCGCCGGAAGCTGCGCCACTTGCCATCGAGTACATGCACAATTACGAGTTTCTTGGACGGTGGGTCGATGATCGTCTGCCGGCCTGGTGTTGGGCTGCGGCTGCTCAGACTCACAGCTGGATGCTGCCTGCGTGCCATGCCGTGGAATGCGATGACATTGCTTGGCTTGACATGGCTTGGTGTGACAGAGCGCTGCGCGTCAGTCGGCCAAGCAACTTTGCCAGCTTTGAGATGTCGACTCTGCCGCCGCCCAACAAGGGCCGTGTCTACATCTCCAACATCAGCGAGTTTGTCACGGAGGAGGACATCAAGACCCTGTTTGAGACGTTTGGAGTGGTCGAGTCGTACGGACTGCCGGTGAGAACCACGTCGCGTGTGTGCTGCCACTGATATCTGGCCGGCCATATTAACCAAAACCTTTGCACGGCAGCCCAACCCCATGACGCGCAAGCACAAGACGTTTGGGTGGGCTGATGTGATACGGGCATGAGCACGCTGGCTGCCTTCTCTCTGCTCACACTGGGTACCTGTTGCAGATACGTCCAGTTTGAAAGCGAGGAATGCGTCCCTGTTGCGCTGGCGACCATGGACCACTTTGAACTCGGCGGCCGGGCTCTCCATGTCAGGCCGGCCCTCATCGGCGGCGACATCCCGCGCGGCATGAAGTCGGTCACATCTGGCTTCTCGACAGGGTTCCCGGTGCCGAGCAATGTCGTGGATGTGGCGCGATCCATCAACTCGTCCATTGGTACGCAGTGCAGCCCTGATGATCGCCCTCTTCTTGGCACGACCACGCAGCTGATATGGCGGATATGCAATGACAGCCAACCGCGTGCCGGGATCTGGAGGACCCATGTCGGGCCTTGTGGATTCGACCATGCTGGCAAGTGTTCGCCAGACCGCTGCTGCGCGTGCGGCCGAAGGCGTCGACATCAAGGCATTCTCTGGCCCTGGACTGGAAGCGGGAACCGTGGCTGCTGCTGCCGCTGCCGCCGCTGCTGCTGCGTCTGCATCTGCATCTGGTGCGAGTGTCGGTGGGAGTGGCGCCAATGCACTTGGCGCAGGCAGTATGCGCGGCATGGGCGGCATGGGCGGCCACCACCACGGCGGCGGCGGCGGCAGCGGCAACGACGAAGGCGCGGCGCTGGACGAGCACATGACCATCACAGCCAGCCAGCGCTACTCGATCATGCAGAAGCTGTTACGGCCAGCAGACGACGGGATTTCAGCCGTAAGCCATGCATTGACACCTGACGCGTCGTGCTTGCGGCTGCGTTGGCTGGGCCGGTTGGCTAACGTGGCTCGTGGGGGATGGATCGGCAGCCGACTTCGGTGCTCGAACTCAAGAACATGGTCACGGTCGAGGATGTGGACGAGTTCCTCAACCAAGAGATTGCACAGGAGTGTGCAAAGTACGGCAAGGTTCTTCGTGTTGTGCTATGGCAAGATCCTGCCAAGACGAGCCCCACCGACATGGTGCTTGTCTATGTTGCATTCGAGTCTGTGGATGGTACGTCTGTTTGCTCTCGTTCTGTGGAGCCACCGAGAGCATTCCAACGCGCGCATTCTGCCGCCTGTTGCTAATTGGGACTGGCATGGTGACCTTTGGGGGTGTCTGTTTGAATGCGAGCAGCTGCCATCCAAGCCAAGATGGCGCTCGATGGACGCTTCTTTGGCGGTCGGCGGATCCAGGCAACGTACGGACGCATGCCGGCAACATAGCAAGGACACGGATGCTCGTGGCAAACTCCGAGGGTCACGGCTGACACGATCAGGGCCGCTTGCCTGCCTCTACTGTATCTGAGTCTGCGCTTTCTGCTGATGTTGTTTTGCAGGACATGCATGCTCCGCTCAATGAAGCCCATGTCGAGCGCCATCGAGGAATCACGCCGCAACATGTCGGTCGAAAGAAGTGTCATGTCGACGTGATGGGTGTGTTCAATCTTGATGTGGAACAGCGGCCAAGTCTTGTGAGCAGATTGGCAGCTGAAAACCAAACGAGGCTGGCCGCGATGGCTGGCTCAGTTGAACTGGATGTGCCAACAAACACGGGTCAGTGGCTGGGCACGACAAGCAATGAGCAAAACTGTCCAGACTTACTTGCAGCAGGTACTAAACACGGCAGGAGAGCATTTGACAGTGGACGGCAATGATCAATGGTCAGCGGACAATACGCAATGGACAACAGGCATGCAGATCAATGCAGCCAACTCAAGCCACCGACATACCGACTCTGCAACAATACGAGCGCGAGCGTTGAGCGACAGCCGCATCTCGCTAATCTCCTTGTCGACCTCTTCCATGAACTGGATGATAAAGTCAACCAGCTTGTGCTTGAACATCTGCTCCGTGTGGAAGTTTGTGATCAAGAAGCTGATATCGTAGCCCTGTTGGAAGCATACCAGACAGCCAGTCCAGACAGCCGGTCGGTCAGCAAGCCAGCTACCAAGCCAGTCGGCGGGCCCGACACGGACGGATCGCAAAAAGACTCACAGCCACGGGCTTCCGTCTGAGGATCACAAAGCTCTCGGCACGCATCATGAGGAAGCGGGTGAACTTGTGGCACAGGATCCGCTCAATCTCGTCGGCCTGCTTGATCTTGATGCTCACCCGCACCGCGTTGACCGAGCCTTCAATGAGCACTCGCTCGCCTTCGTTGCGGCTGATGACGACCGGGGTGAGAAGCGCCTCCTTGGTGTTGCTGGACATGCGATGGCAAGAAGCGCAGTTTATGAGCGTCAGCACACGGGGTCGCCCCCCGGTCTCTCTGTGTCGGCCTGGCTGCACAGCCGAGCAGCCTGCTGTCTGTGCAACGAACGCTGCCAGGCTGACTGGCGTGCTGGCTGTCGTGCTGGCGTGCTGACTGGCGAACAAGCTGGCTGGTGTGCCGGCTGGCGTGCTGGCTGGCTGGCTGGACAGGCCATCTGCGAGTGCGCTTACCCAGCCTCGACTTCGGGCTTGTTGTGACGCTCGACGACCTGCGACGAGAAGTTCTCGAGGCACAGTGCTGCTGTGAGTGTGGCACGGACTGCGTTGAGGTACGGCCGCAGCGTGTTGGACTGGCGGGCAGATGGACGGCCAGCCAGCAGCGACGGCCAGCAGCGACGACAGAGCAGAGACGGGCAGGGCAGCAAGAGTGAGTGGCCATGCTTTGTTGTTGCGCAGGTGCAGCCGTATCTGGCTGCCTGCTTGGCTGCGTCGTGAGCAGCACTGCTTTGCTCACCATGGTTGTTGAGATTGTCGAGAAATGTCGACGCGGCAGCCACGACGCATCTGGTGCATGCATGGACATGCTTCGGCTTCATTCGGAACCACAGACAACAGACAACAGATCACAGCTCACAGCCCACTGACCATAGACAACAGCCCACAGCCCGTACGGCTGGCAATCACTTGGCCAGAGGAACCAGGCGAACGTGCACTGGCTTGGACGAGAACGGCGTCGAGACCGTGCTAAAGTAGTCTGGCAGCGCCTCCTCAGCGTCAACGCCATCGACCAGCTCGATGCGGTAGTCGCCCAGCAGCGCCGGGAACATGACCTGTCTGAACGTCATGAGCGCAAGCCGCTCGCCCAGACACTTGTGTTTGCCCGCGCCAAACATGGCCACCTCGCGGCCATGGACAATCGAGTCGGTGCGGCCGTCCATCCAGCGGCGCGGGTCGTACTTGAGCGGCGAGTCGAACACGGCCGGGTCGAGGGCCATGCAGGCCGTGCCAATCGCAAGGTTCTCGCCTGCGCGCAGAAAGTAGCCCTGGAACTCGGTGTCGTGCATCACTGTGCGCAGCAGGTACACGGGCACGTAGCGACGGCCGCTCTCCTTGATGCACGCGGAGAACAGGTCCATGGCCGCGGTCGTCGTCGGCATGGTCGCAACGCGTGTCTCGGTGGTCGTCGCCTTCTCGGCGTCCAGCTGTGCGCGCACCTCACTCTGCAGCTGCGGGTCGCGTGCGAGGTGGTACGAGGTCCATCCAATCGTGCCGGCCGTGTTGGTGTGCGCCGCAATCAGGATCATCGACGCGTGGGGCACGATGGCAAACGCGAAGCTACAGACGCATAGTTGAAAGAGTGCGCGTGTCAGTGGACGCCAATGAAGAGATCCTGCGACTGCCAAGCACGCATCAACAACTCACTCGCGGTACACCTGGCTATCGAGCAGGTGCTGCAGGTAGTCGTCCATCTTGTTGCCGCCGTCGTCCTTGAAGCCGCTGTCGATACGCAGCCCGATCTCGCGGTCGATCCACTTTTTCATCGTCGCGCTGAACTTGGCCATGCGGCGGTTGGGCGGCAGAGGCCATCCAGGGAAGAACGAGTTGATCGGGCTCATGATGTCCTCCTCGAGCGGCTTGACCATCTTGATGAGATCGTCCACATGCTCGTCATAGAAGCGTTTGCCAAAGACGACACGGACAGCGAAGCGGATGGCGATCGCCGATGTCATGGCAAAGAGATCAATGGACTGCTGCGGGGCGTACTTGTTCTTGATGGTGTCGGCAATCACGGGTCCAACGGCCTTGCGGAAGAGGTCCAGGCTGAACGAGCGGTTGAATGCTGCAGAGCAAAAGAGTGCGGTCGCACAAACCCCAGGTGAGGATCGCTGGAATGGACGGCATCTGGCCATGAAGAGAAGCATCGCAGACACGGCTCACCCAGCGACAGCTCCTTCATGAGGATCCTGTTTCTGTCGGGCGTGATGTCGGGGTGCCACAGCGGTGCACAGCGGTCGATAAAGGCTTGCGGAAGGGAGAAGTCGTCCTCGGGCACACGGAAGAATGCGCTGTGAGCCTGCAAAGTGGGATAGGTGGATGGATGGATGGATGGATGGATCGCACGGCAACGGCACGGAGCGGAGCGGCGCGACAGTCCGTGTCAGTCAGCCGGTCGGCCGACCGGCACAACAGCCGCATTCACAGACCACGCACCTCGGGAGTCATGAAGTAGTTGAACGTGGTCGCAATGAGGTTGAGCGAAAAGGCAGGGCCGACAGTGTCACGCAGGTGGAACAGCAGGCCAACAGGATCCTCTCGGAATGCACCGGCAGGGCCGACCACGGGCGCGCCGAACCGTGCAGGCGGCAGCTGCTTGAGTCCCTTGTTGCGTGCAAGCGCTGGCAGGCTGGATCGGAACAGGCGGTTGAGCAGCACGACGGTCACGAGCAGCGCCATGAGGCCGGCGACCGACGGCGTGTCGAGGACAGCAAGGCGGCTCTGCAGCGCAGCCATGACGGACAAAGGCGCGGCCACCAGGCTGGCCATGACTGACTCGGCGGCCGACAAGAGGCTCATCTCGTTCATCTGTGTCGGACTTGGCGGTTGTCGCGGATGCCGGAAAAGGCGGCGGCGGCCGACGAGTCCGGTGGACTCGATCTCCTGAGGACTGCGGGGAGGACAAGGTGCGTGACCACAGATGAGTCACGTTCCTTTCTACGTGATCAGATCTCTCGTGTTGGCGTGCCCCACACTGCCCTTTGTGTTACGCGTACAGCTTTCACAGCCATTGCACTGGAGAAATATGAGAGTTCATTGAATGCGTCGCTCTTTGGTGGAAGCAGCACGCTGGGCTTAGTTCTTGACGTCAAGAAGCTTGACCTCGAACGTGAGGGTGGCGTTGGGGGGAATGTCGGGGGCAGCGCCGCGCTTGCCGTAGGCGAGGGCAGCGGGGATGGTGAGCTTGCGGCTGCCACCCACGTTCATGCCCTCGACACCAAGGTCCCAGCCCTTGATGACCTCGCCCTTGCCGAGCTTGAAGGAGAAAGGCGCACCCTTGGTGTTGGAGTCGAACACCTTGCCGTTGGAGAGACGGCCAATGTAGCGAACAGAGACCTGCGCGGACGCGTGTGCAACAATCAATACAAGCATCGGATGTGAGTGCACCGCGGCCCATCGCGTCGCAAGTCAGCATGCGCATCATGCCTCGGGTATACACCCACCTTCTTGTTGTTGGTGGCGCGCGCACCAGTGCCGACAACAGTGTCCTCAACGACGAGGCCAGAGGGAAGAGTGCGCTTGGCAGGGGACACAGCCTCCTTCTTGGCAGGCGACTCCTTGGGAGTCTCCTTCTTGGCCTGGGCCTCCTTCTTGGCGGACGCAGCAGCAGCCTCCTCCTTCTTGGCCTGCTTCTTGGACTGCTCGGGAGCGGGAGTGGGCTCCTCGACGACCTCGACGATCTTGGCCTTCTTGTTGTTGGATTCCTTGGGGATGGGCTCGGGCTTGCGCTTGCCGGCCTTGGCGTTGGCCTTGAGGATAGCCTCGATCGCCTCCTCGTCGAGCTCCTCCTCCTCGCCCTCGTCCTCATCGTCCTCATCATCGTCGTCCTCGCCTTCGAGCATCTCCGAGTCTTGATCCACAAGCAACACAGTGCGCAAGGATGACGGTGAGATGATGGCCAAGGCAAGCGTTCAACACAAAGCAGCATAGATCGCGTAGCCAGACGAGCCCAGAGGGACACCACAACGACAGCAACTCGCAGATCAGCCGACAGCTGGACATACCATCCTCGTCGTCCGTCCTCGTCCTCGTCATCCTCGTCGTCGAACATGCCCTCCTCGTCGTCATCGTCGTGGTCGTGGCCGTGGTCCTCAAAGGCAACGTGGTTGCCGGTGATGTCGATGGGGCAGTTGCCGGTGGTGTAGAAGGCGATCTCCTCGCCCTCGGTGATGGTGAGGTTGAGCGGCTGGTTCTCGATCTTGCCGGGCGTGAGCGAGCAGAGCACAAACTCGCGGTCGTCGACACTCATGATGAGCGAGGTGCGCTCGGCGTTCTCGGGGAGCTTGGAGCCGAGCGAGGCCTTTTGGCGTGCAAGTGTGTGTTTGTGTGTGTGTAAGGAGGAGCAAGCGGCGTGAGTGGTGCGAGTGAGTGGGGATGCCTATATGCGGACAGCACGGGCAGGCAGGACCGCTGTCTCGTGTCCGAAGCACGCTGCTGGAAACAGCCAGATCTCCGCAGCAACCAAGGCCAAGGCGAGCCGTGCTGAGCAGCGGGCAGAGCGCACGAGGCAGGGCAGGGCACGACAGGAGGCAGGCAGGCAGGCAGGCAGACAGACAAGTAGACAGGTCGAAAGGCAGGCAGGCCAGGCATGCCAAGGCAGACGCAGCGCACCATGGTGATGTGGAAGTCATCCTCGACGGTCTGCGAGTACTTCTTCTTGGGGTCGACCGTGAGGCCAAAGAACGAGACGGGCGTGAACGGCATGGCTGGCGGCGGGTGCGTGTGGATGAAGAAAGAAAAACAAAACAAATCCAAATCAATTCAAATCAATTCAAATCGCTTTGCTTCATTTCGGCGACGACGGCGGCCGCCCGAGATCCAGCGACCGAGCCGACGCAACCACCGGCGGCCGGTCAAGGCGGCGCGGGCTGCTGTTCCACGCCACCGCAGAGTCTGCGCACGTCCCCGGTGCCGATCCTGCTGCTGCCCGTGCACGCTGGCGCGCGCGCGACGGCGACTCGTACACGGAGCAGAACATGGTCGATGTGCGTTTCTGAGTCGTTGGTGTGCGAGGCGTTGTTGCCGACCCCGATGCTTCGGCGTGGAAGGCCGCCTGTAACGCAATGTATCTGGGGTCCAGGCACGGCTCGGCACTCATGCTCGCACTGCGGCCCATGGTTGGCGCATCCGGCAGACAAGCAGCCGCTGTGTCTTGGACTGGCAACACAGATGCAAGCGCGACGTGTTCGTGTGCTGCGACTGGGACGCGTGCTGTTGCGATCTCGGCGGCTGCAGACGCAGAGTCCTCGGCTGTAATCTCGACGGGCGCTGTAGTCGCTGCTGATTCGGCTTGGACCGCTGGCACAGTTGATGGCGCTGTTTCAACGACCGTGACTGCTGGCTGCTGGTGACTCTGCTGCCTGATTCTGCTGCTTCTACTGATGCTGATGCGCTCGGAGGTGATGCCTTGACGCGGCTGGCCTTGGCAATGCCAACAGTCAAGTTGCGTCTGTCTCCAGTGATGCTCGAGCCTGCGGTCGCAGATGGCATGGTACGGCGTCGCTGCGATCGGCGCAGGATGGGCGTCAGCAGCGTCTGATCGTCCAACACACTGTCGTCCTCGCCAAACGTCGTGGCTTTGCCGGCAAGCGACTTTGGCGGCATGCTAGACTCTACGGGGCAGTCCGTGGCGTCACATGGCGCATCAGAGGCGTCGTTTCGTGATGAAGAAACGCCTTGACCAAGAGCAGCAGGGAGAGACACGGCCTGGGGTGTGGGCGTTGTGGTTCCGCTTGATCTCGCGTCGTCTGATGGCTCGTCGTCGCCGTCGCCGTCGTCGTCGTTGCCTTTGTTCTCGGCTTGGTCTCGACCAGCCATCTTGCCACCTTGATCAACGTGCATCGACACTGGCCCGCTCATCACAATCACTTGCGGTGCCGGCCGTTTGGGTGTTCTGTTGGCGTCGTCTTCCTGTGCATCTGGCTCGCCATGGGCGAGAGGCTCAAAGTCGCATGCCGGCTTTTCGTCACCTGACATAGCCGTGGCCGTGACTGTGTCGTCCATTGCGTTGACTGTGGCTGACGGCCGGCCTCCGCCTGTGCTCTGGACAGAACACTGGCGTGGCGATCCATGCGACGATGCGGACGTGTTGGACAAGTCGTATGAAAGCTTGATCGGATGACTGGGCATGCCAGAGCCCGATGACGACGACGAATTGTCTTCAACAGCCAGATCCATGCGAGACCCGTCGCCGAGATGGTCCAGAGACTCGTCGTCCATGCCATCTGTCCGTGTGGTAGGAGCAAGCGACGACAGGCTCATCGTGGTGAGACCATGCATCCCTGAGGGCAGTCGACGGGCAGGTGTGGCACCGGCCGAGTCGTCCATCGCAGGAATTGTGATGCACGACGTCAGTGACATGTACGGTGGCTGTGGAAGCGTGTCGCCGCTCATGCCCGTGCTGTGGTGTTGCGACTTTGGTGTGACCGATGCGCGCGCAAACATGGTGTAGCAGTGGTCCGAGTATAGCCGCATCTGGAGGGAGCTGCCAACACCAGCCAGATGGGGGCGGAGCGGCGTCGAGCAAGAGCTGGGTCCCACAAGAACAACTCGGCCAGCAGGATCTGCCATGCTGTCGACATCCTCATCGTCATCCTCGCCGTCCATGCCGCACGCATCTTGAGGTCCCTTTGCTGTTGTGGCAGCCACGGTGGCAGACGCGTCTCGTCCAGTGGCTGTCGACGCGACTAAAGGAGCCGCGGCCATGTCAGTATCATCTTGCCAACAGTCCATCGGACGACAACGAGTAACATACCATCGGAATCCAGAATGACGATGGCTTCGACTGCCGCAGTTGAGACAGCCTCGCGTGGTTCGACTGCAAGTCCAGCAGCCTTATCCGCTGGGCAGGAAACGCCAGGGGCGTCGTGTCGAGCGTGGTTGACATCGGCATTACTGCTCACGGCTTCTGCTGTGCACATGTCGCCAGCGGATGATGTGATCACAATGGGCTGCATAGCAGCTTGGATGGCTCTGTCCTGCTCCATGTGCACTGCGTCTTCTGGCGATCCAGGGACATCCGCTGCTGCATCAGACTCTTTGTCAACATCCGACACCTGTTCATCGCCTGGCTCCTCCGTCTGGTTGACAGCAGCATCGTGGACCCGCAGCCTCCAGCTCTCCACAGGCAGAGACATCGCCGCTATCCTTGCCTGTTCTGGGGACAGGCAGCGTCTCGGTCGTAACGCCAATATTGGTGTCGCAGATCTGCTCCGCTGGAATGCACACGAACGCATCCTGCACCTCATCGACATCCCATTGCATCGGCTCGTCGCGTCGCCGGATCTCGTAGCCCTCGTAGGGATCAAAGGCATCCTCGCCAGGGTCGACAGCCTCGCGTCGCAGCTTTTCGATGATGTTGTCAATGAGCTGGAAGTTTTGCTGGTTGGCAGCCCAGGCCCGGTGCTGCTTGGTCTGAACGTGCGGATAGTACTCGTCATACCTCACACAGCAGTTTTCGCAGTAGCCTGGCCGTGAGTAGAATGCCATGCCAATTTGCTTGGTTCGTTGCGTCGAGGCAGCGGCTGGGTCACGACGACGACGACCATGGCGGTGCAGTTGCTCCCCTTCCTCTTGCATGTCTTGGGCTTTGTCGGATTGAGGCTGATCTTGGTGCTGCTGCTGATGCTGGTGCTGATGCTGGTGCTGATGCTGGTGCTGGTGCTGCTGGTCTTTGCAGCCAAAGTTGTCTGGTGCATCGACGCGCTGGGCGATGGCTGGCTGGGAAGGAGCTGCAAGTGAGACAGCCACGCTGGGTTGTGCGATACGCAAACCAAGCTTGGCTATTCGAGGGTCGACGCGGGATCGCGTTTCATGACGGCACTCGCCAGAGAGCCCGAGATGAGGCCAGACGCGACAGATAACGGGGCCGCGCAAGATGGCACGATGTGTGACGCGTTGGGATGACCAGATACGAGTTGCCTGCCACACCCCGCGATGGGTCAGAGCCGTGTTGGTGGTGGCCTCGTCTTGGCAGTCCTGCGCATCTCCGCCAGCTTTTCCGTCGTGCGCAGGATCGCCGTCATTGTCCTCAGACTCTGACTTTTCCGAGCGCGGGGCGGTGGACAGATGAGGGGCAAAGACAGATTTGCTCGAATGACCGCCAAAGTAGATGATGGGCCACGGCGGCAGGTTGGGGTCCTTGGGGGTCTCAACTCTTTGGCGATGATGGGCTTGTACTTGTTCGACACATCCTCAACCATCAAGTAGTATCCCTTGAACGGCTGGAAGAGGTCCTTGCCACGGTCCGGATCGTTGCGAGTAGACACGCCATACAGCTTCTCTTGATGGAGCGCTTGCGCCAGACCACGGGAAGGCTGTGCGGGCAAAAGCATGCTGATGATCTTTTCGAGTTCTGGTTGTGTGCACCAAGTCATTCACGGGCATTAGATAACCAACACGCGGCCCAGGTCATGAGCAGCCGAATGTTGCGCAGATGGCACTCAACTGGAGAATGGCCAGACTCTGATGTCGAGCCGCCGGGCTAGCTGGATGGGGTCTTGGCTTGCCTGCCGCTTGGGGCCAGGGCCGCGCAGCATTCCTGCCTTTGTCTTGGGTGAAGCATCCTTGGCGCCAAGAGCGTCTTCCAAGCCGGCGATGTTTGTGGTGACCATGTGCGTGACGGATGTGTTCAGGAACGGCTCGACGGTCGCACCAAGCGCCTTGATCTGCTTGCCAAGCTTGTTTGCGACCATGGGCTCAAAGCCGTCCAGGTAGATGGAAAACGTACGGAACCTGTCCTTCCACGCGGCCATCTTCTGTTCGCTGGTCATGGACTGCATGGATGCGGCGCGTGCTGCGGCGTCTGGTCTTGGGGCGTGGCTGTGCCCGCGCCGACGCGTGAGACGGACGCCGATGCTAGCGGCGTGCCCACCTGCCGGACGTGATACACGCCGGGCGTGGTGGCATAGCTGCCCGGCAGAAGCTTCCCGTGAGCGACGGGGCCGGGCTGATGCCGCCGTGGGGCACGTTGAGCACCAGCGAGGATGTCTCACGCAGCGCAGTGCGCGGCGTGTGTCCAGGCGACTGCCGCTGTCTCACTGCAGGCGTCTTTGGCGTGGCAAACGTGGGCGAACGCGGCGGCTGCTGGTGTGCTGGTGCTGGTGGTGCTGCTGCTGTTGGGGCGTGCCAAGGTCCTCAAAGCGGCGGCGTTTGAAGGCCAGCTGGGCAGCAGGCACGGCCCCAGGCACCGGCTGCTTGGCAGCAGCTCCACCGGCACCAGCCACCAGCCATTCCAGCCATTCCAGGCAATCCAGGCATCCAGGCAATCCAGGCAGTCCAGCAGTCCAGCGCCAGGGCTTGGCGCCGACAGCACCGGGGGAGATGCAGCGGCCCAGCGATGCACGTCGAGCCGACGCGATCTGGGTTGGTCGTCGTGGGCGGCGTGAGACGACGGACGCTTGACGCCCAGCACGCTGGCGGACGGGGCTGTGAGCGCGCCGGCGACGGTGAACGGCGAGGGAGACGCCATGGCGCGGTCGGCAGCCGTTGGAGCGATCGGAGCCATTGGAGCGATCGGAGCCATGGACGGGCGACTGCCAGATGGCAGCCTCTCTGCGCCTCTGCGCGATCGACAGAAGCCAAGCAGGGGCAGGGGCAGAGGCAGAGGCAGAGGCAGAGGCAGAGGCACGAGCAGGGCAGAGGCAGCAAGCGACGAGACAAAGCGGCCACCGGACGCGGTTGGCGTCTTGGCCAGCAGCGCGCGCTGGGCCGAGCCAGAGGGAGGGGCAGCCAAGGGGCCGGCGGATTGGTGGCTTGGACGGCCGCCGTTCTGGTCTCTGCGCAGCGGCGTGTCGGTGCTGCTCAGCAGGCCGGCGAGCGGCGTGCCCATGAAGGACGCGGGGCCGGGGCCAGCGAGCGGGCGGGCCGGGCATGCTGCTGCTGGTTGTGCTGGTTGTGGTGCTGGTTGTGGTTGTGCTGCTGCGGAGTGAGGGCGAGCGACGACGACAGCGACAGCGACATGTCTGTCCGCGGGGCAGATGCCGGGCTGGCAAACTGGCGAAAGGCCGGCTGTTGGTGCGGCTGTGGATGCGGCTGTGGATGCGCACTGCGCGAGGGAGGCAGCAGGCCCGAGACCCGCACCCGGCGGGCCGTTTGAGCCGTCGCCGTTGGGCGCCGCCGTTGGAGCAGTTGGTTGCATTGGCCTGCGAGTGTCCGGAACGGCAGACACCGACGACGACACCAACGACGACGCAGATGCAGATGCCGACGCCTTGAACACGCTGCCGGCCTGCACAAGCGAGTTGGCAGGCACGCTGAGACGCGGCGCTGTCAGAGCCCTGCTGCTGCTGGGATTGTTGCTGGATTGTTGCTGCTGCTATTGTTGCTGGTGTTGGTTGCTTGGTGCTGCTGTTGATATTGGTGCTGGCCGCACTCGCCGTGCCGCCCTCGGTCATTGGCACTTGTCCGAACAGCAGCGCGATTTGTCGCCAACGGGCCAACTCGCACCCTCGCACTTTGCCGCCAAATCCTCGCACATGTGAGCTTCGTGCGTTCGTCGGTAAGCAGCGCCAGATGCGCGGCGTGCCTTGCGCATGGCCGTCGTCGCCTGCACACATGAACGCATGCACGCATGCGAGCAAGTGCGTCTGTGTGCGAGCATGCTCACTTGCCTCCCCGCTTGAACCGCACCGCCTGCGACTGCCCTGCGACTGCCCTGCGACTGCCCTGCGACTGCCCCGCCGCCAACCGCCATGACTGACGATTCCCGAATCCTGCTCGCTCGCCTGCCCTCGTGCCGTGTACGTGCGTGCGCCGTGCGTCTTGGGCGGCCGCCTCGCCCCCAACGGCATCCCCGCACAGACCAGCAAGCGCTCTGTCGCCTCGACGGCCATGCGCTCGCTCCATGCCAGCGCCAGCGCCAACACCGCCCGCTCGCTTGTCCAGGCCGCCGCCGCTTCTGCTAGCCTCCGCTCGCTCGTCTCGCACATGACGAGCGCCGTCGTTCCCTCGGTCTCGGCCGCTGCCGCTCGCCGCAACGGCGCCTTTGCTGCTGCTGCTGCTGGTGCTGCCGCCTTCTCGACGGCCACCACGCCCCTGCGCATGCCGCATGCCACGCCCGCCCCTGCCGCTGCCGCATCCGTCTTCGATCCGCTCGACACCTTTGCCCGCCGCCACATCGGCCCCACCGACGACGAGATTGCCGGCATGTGCAAGGTCATTGGCGTGGATTCGCTGCAGGGCCTCGTGGCCAAGACCGTGCCCGAGTCGATTACCATCCAGAACCCCACCCGTCTCGGCGCCGGTCTCTCGGAGACACAGGCCCTCGACGAGCTGCGTCGCATTGCCTCCAAGAACCAGGTCTTCCGGTCGTACATTGGCATGGGCTACACCGGCACCGTCACGCCAACCGTCATTCTGCGCAACATCATGGAGAACCCGGGATGGTACACTCAGGTGCGATTGTCTCTCTGTTCTGTCTGCTGTGTCTGCTCTGCCCTGCCATGCCATGCCATGCGTGCTCTGCATGCCATGTCCTGCATGCCGTTCCGCTCGCTCTTGGAGCCCTGACGGTGCTGCTTACTAATATATGCCCTGATTGATTCGCCGTTGATCGGCCGCTCGTGCCGATCTGACTTCGTGCTCGCGACGGTCGTGCTGGGAATCGCATCGCCCTCCCCACTTCGACGCCCCCCTCTCGGCCGTGTGTTCTTCGCCCCCACAGTACACGCCCTACCAGCCCGAGATCTCGCAGGGCCGCCTCGAGTCGCTGATCAACTACCAGACCATGGTGCAGGAGCTCACTGGTCTCGACATTGCCAACGCGTCGCTCCTCGATGAAGGCACTGCCGCCGCAGAGGCCATGCTTCTCTGCTACAGCTCGGCCAACCGCAAGAAGAACATCTTCTTTGTCGACGAGACCTGCTTCCCCCAGACGATCTCGTGTGTGCAGACCCGTGCCCAGGGCTTTGGCATCCAGGTGGTCGTTGGCAACTACGAGACCTTTGACTTTGCTGCATATAACGGCAACGTCGTTGGCGCGCTCATCCAGGTATGCTCTCTCGCTGCAAATATGCGTGCATTCAAGCTGCTTCCAAGACCTCGCCTGACACTGTCTGATCTGGCGATTACAGTACCCCAACCAGTTCGGCACCGTCGCCAACTACGAGTCCTTTGTCAAGCGTGCCCACGACAACGGCGCTCTTGTTGCCTGCGCCACGGATCTCCTTGCCCTCACCATGCTCAAGCCGCCCGGAGAGTTTGGCGTCGACATTGCTCTCGGCAACTCGCAGCGCTTTGGTGTGCCTCTCGGCTACGGTGGCCCCCACGCCGCCTTCTTTGCCGTCAAGGACGCCCAGAAGCGTCGCATGCCCGGCCGCCTGATTGGTCTGTCCAAGGACGCCACCGGCCAGAACGCGTACCGTCTCGCTCTCCAGACGCGTGAGCAGCACATCCGCCGTGAAAAGGCCACGTCCAACATCTGCACGGCCCAGGCGCTGCTTGCCAACATGGCCGCCATGTACGCCGTCTACCACGGCCCCAAGGGTCTGCGCGACATTGCCCAGCGTGTCCACAACCTGACTGCCGTGCTCGCCAGCGCAGTCACCAAGCTCGGCCACTCGGTCGTCAACGAGACATACTTTGACACGCTCACCATCGAGACCAGCGTCCCTGCCGCCCAGCTTGTCGAGGCCGCCCTCGAGAAGCGCATCAACCTGCGTCCCATCAGCGAGACCCGCGTCGGTGTCACGCTGGACGAGAGCGTCACCAAGCAGGACCTTGCCGACCTTGTCGAGGTCTTTGCTGCCGGCTCCTTTGTGCACCGCTACAAGTTTGGCTCGCGTGCCACCGAGGCGGCCGTGGTCCCCTCTGTCGATGCCATCGCCTCGTCTGCCGGCATCACCGCCGCTTCGCCCGCCCGTGGCTTTGCTCCCGAGCTTGCCCGCCAGAGCGCGTACCTCACCCACCCCGTCTTCAACTCGTACCACTCCGAGACCGAGCTCCTCCGCTACCTCACCCGTCTCCAGAACAAGGACCTCTCCCTTGCCAACGCCATGATCCCGCTCGGCTCGTGCACCATGAAGCTCAACGCCACGACCGAGATGATCCCCGTCACGTTCCCCGAGTTTGCCAACATCCACCCGTTTGTGCCCCTCGACCAGGCCAAGGGCTACACGATCCTTCTGAACGAGCTCGAGTACGCCCTCTCCGAGGCCACCGGCTTCGACCGCATCTCGCTGCAGCCCAACTCGGGTGCCCAGGGCGAGTACACCGGCCTCCGTGTCATCAAGGCATACCTCGCGTCCATTGGCCAGAGCCACCGTGACGTGTGTCTCATCCCCGTCTCTGCACACGGCACCAACCCTGCCTCGGCCGCCATGTGCGGCCTGACGGTCGTGACGGTCAAGTGTGACGAGAGCGGCTACCTCGACCTGGCCGACCTCCGTGCCAAGAGCGAAAAGTACAAGGACCGCCTGGCGGCCACGATGATCACGTACCCGTCGACGTACGGCATCTTTGAGGAGGGCATCAAGGAGGCGTGCGAGATCATCCACGCCAACGGCGGCCAGGTGTACATGGACGGCGCCAACCTGAACGCCCAGATGGGTCTCTGCAAGCCTGCCGAGATTGGTGCCGACGTTTGCCACCTGAACCTGCACAAGACGTTCTGGTGCGTCGTGTTGCCTGCTGCCTGCTGTCTGCCTGCTGTCTGCCTGCTGCTTGGTGCTTGGTGCTTGCTCGCCACCGTCTCTTGGCGCGCGTATGCTGACTTGGACGACTGCTCTGCGACAGCATTCCCCACGGTGGTGGTGGTCCTGGCATGGGCCCCATTGGTGTCAAGTCGCACCTCGGCCCCTTCCTTCCGTCCCACCCCGTCGTGGCCACCAACGGCCCTGCTGCCATGGGACCCGTGTCTGCCGCACCCTGGGGCTCTGCAAGCATCCTGCCCATCTCATGGGCATACCTCAAGATGATGGGTATGTGCAGATCTGTGTCCCAATGGTCGCGGCTGCTTGTGCATGTCGACGCGCATGGACGCAACAGCAGCCAGCTAACCGAGCGCATGCTTTGCACCACAGGCGACGACGGTCTCCGCAAGGCCACCGAGGTTGCGCTGCTCAACGCCAACTACATGCTCAAGCGTCTGGAGAAGCACTACACGATTCTGTTCACCAACAAGAACGGTCTCTGTGCTCACGAGTTCATCATCGACTGCCGTCCCTTTGACGCCACGTCGCACATCCAGGCCATCGACATTGCCAAGCGTCTGCACGTGAGTCTCCCCTGTATCCTTGATGCGCGACAGGCTCAAATGCTGACCCTGCACTGCCCATTTGCGGATCGCAGGACTACGGCTTCCACTCGCCCACCATGTCGTTCCCTGTCGGCAACACGCTCATGATCGAGCCGACCGAGTCCGAGTCGCTGGCCGAGATTGACCGCTTCTGCGATGCCATGATCCACATCCGCAACGAGATCCGCGAGGTCGAGGAGGGCCGCCAGCCCCGCGACAACAACGTGCTGACCCACGCGCCGCACACTCTCGACGTGCTCCTCACGCCCGAGTGGACCCGCACCTACTCCCGCGAGACGGCCGCCTTCCCGACCCCCATTCTCCGCAAGCGCAAGTTCTGGCCCACGGTCAGCCGTGTGGACGACACGTACGGCGACCGCAACCTCATCTGCTCGTGCCCTCCCATCGAGACGTATGAGCAGGCCGCATAGACGAGTACCTCTCGATTCCCTTTCTTCCTCCCCTTTCGTCTACTAGTCGCCAATGAACTGGTTACCAACATACTTACATTTGTGTACACACATGTATGCATACATGCATGAAAAGGATCAGGCTTGAGAGCCAGTGCCACTGCCCTCGGACGCAACCGCTTTTTGTCGTTTTTGGTAACGGGGAAGACTCCATTATGGACGACTGAGACTGGCGGCTCAGACAGTGTGGGACTCTTCGTGTATCACCACGACATACCCACTGAGAAACCCCGGCTGCTCTGTGCATGCGCGATCGCCCACACCAACATGATCGTCGCATGTGCACAGTTGGGTCGCCACCATCCAACCCGCAGCAGCAGCAGCATGAATGCCCTCAGATCCCCTCGAGCCAGCATCGCACATTGCATGCACAGCAAAACATGCAATCCTCTCCAGCATCAGCTGACAATCAAGGACGGTGAGAACAACACCTCATGGCAGCCAGAGGACGTGGACAGGCTCAAGAGACGCGCGCACACAAGCATTCCAACCAGAGAGCAGACCCACAAGACCAACCAGCTGCAGAGCATGCTGAGCCGTCTCATCCAAAACCGCTACAGCCACCCCCACCAGACTGGCTCTGCATGCTCTGAGCAGCCAGTGTGAGTCTGCATGCTTGCCAACACCAGCAACTGCACGTCGCGTCTCGTCCCTCCACGTCTCGGCCACATCACGCCATGTCGTCTCAACCAACCTGGTGATCGTCATCTGTGCTGCATTGCCCACAGTCGCGATCGTCCCAAACCGTCAATTCCAAGAGATGCACACGGAAGCAGAGACAGGCATCACGGCAAGCAGACAGGCATGCAGACAGGCAAAGAGAAGAGGCGAAAACACCAACAGAAAGTGAACAGTCTTACAGATAGCCCAAAGGCAGCGTGCAGCTTAGCAACACGACCAAGCTCGGTCAAATGGCAATGTGTCAGTCGAATCTGTCCATGTTGGAAGCATTCAGGACGTACCAGATGGAGGTGTTTGTTTGCTTGCTTGACTTGGCGACAGAGGTCAGTGCGTCTGGTCCATGCACACAAGAGAGACGCCGTTGCTGAAGTTCCAGTGGCTGTGCACACTCTCAGTATTGAACCATACATGCTCCAACGCGCTCATCACAATCAATGGTCAGTTAGAGAACCGCAATAGCAAGCAGGGCACAGCCCGTTGCGGCACGCACCATTATGCCCTGTGATCTGCAAGTCGTTGAATGGCGACGAATGGCATCCACCCAACCTCCCACTTGCCATTCGCCGACACCAGCCTGTTCCTTGGCCGCCGTGCGACTTGATCGTGCCATTGGCTTGACCTGGTTGGTTGAGCAGCCCACATTAGCGGCCCAATCCTGGTTGAGCGGCCCAATCTTGATCGTGCCATCAAACGACCGCGACGTGTTCACACTGGCACGTTCAAGACCGTCTCTGGCCGCATTCGATCGTACACGATCACCAATATCAATGGTTAGCCAGAGTGCCACAATCACAAGCATCGCGCATCGCACGCTTGATCGCACCATCAAGCCCAATCCGCTGGCTATCGACAAATGGCATCCACCCAACCTCCCACTTGCCATTCGCCGACACCAGCCTGTTCCTTGGCCGCCGTGCGACTTGATCGTGCCATTGGCTTGACCTGGTTGGTTGAGCAGCCCATATTAGCGGCCCAATCCTGGTTGAGCGGCCCAATCTTGATCGTGCCATTGAACGACCGCGACGTGTTCACACTGGCACGTTCAAGACCGTCTCTGGCCGCATTCGATCGTACACGATCGCCAATATCAATGGTTAGCCAGAGTGCCACAATCACAAGCATCGCGCATCGCATGCTTGATCGCACCATCAAGCCCAATCCGCTGGTTATCGACAAATGGCATCCACCCAACCTCCCACTTGCCATTCGCCGACACCAGCCTGTTCCTTGGCCGCCGTGCGACTTGATCGTGCCATTGGCTTGACCTGGTTGGTTGAGCAGCCCACATTAGCGGCCCAATCCTGGTTGAGCGGCCCAATCTTGATCGTGCCATTGAACGACCGCGATGTGTTCACACTGGCACGTTCAAGACCGTCTCTGGCCGCATTCGATCGTACACGACCACCAATATCAATGGTTAGCCAGAGTGCCACAATCACAAGCATCGCGCATCGCACGCTTGATCGCACCATCAAGCCCAATCCGCTGGTTATCGACATATGGCATCCACCCAACCTCCCACTTGCCATTCGCCGACACCAGATCGTTCTTTGACCGCCGTGCGACTTGATCCTCCTGCTTCCTGACTCCTTGCATTCAACCGCCTACTGCTTGCTCTTCGCCACACACTTGTCGTCTTGCGTCGCTCTATCTTGTCCGTGCTTGCTTGCCTTCTGGCACTGCTTGCTTGACATTGCCTTTCGTCTTGGATCGTTCATTGACTTGCTCTTGCAGCTCGCCGTCTGGTTCTCAATCCTCTCTCACTCACTCACAATGCACTTGATCGTCCATCGGATGCAGAGGCGGTCACAAGTGTCAGCATGAGCAAGCCGGAAGGAGACCACAGGCGATGCATGCGAGTGTGCGCATTGCCTTCTCACTCAGCCATCCATCCATCCACGAGATGCTTTGCAAGCAGCCAGCCGCGTGCCAGTCGGCCGTGAGAGTCAGCGTCCAACAGACAGACAGCAGACAGACGGCTTGCCAAGCATGCAGCCACATCCACCAGCCGACTCCTGATCGAGTGCAGGCACTGGCACTCACCCCAGCCCTCACACTCGTCGCTCGCCTCCAAGCGCCACCAGTCGATCTTGCCCTTGACTCGCCCCTTGACCACCAAAACGGCTTCACGCGACACTGTTCATCTGCTGGCGCTGCCTTGAGCTTGCGGATACTGCGCCAGGTGTTCGCTTCGCTTGGCTCTGCAGCTGGGTGCATGTGGGCAGGCGGCCAGGCTGTCAGCCGCCACACAGACTCGCAGCAACAGGCCGTGCCAGCCACTTGCCCTTGCCCGTTCATGCTGCGCCGATGCTCCTCTCGCAGCCCAGCCATCGACCTCTCTCGACAGCCCGCCCCACACAGCGGCTGCCACACTCAGCAACCAAGACCCATGCAGTAGATGCTTCACACTCCAGCAGCCCGCCCGCCAACCAACCAGCCAGTCAGTCAGCCAGTCAAGCAAGCAAGCCAAGGCACCACCAGCCGCCGTCGCTGTGCAGCCGCTGTTCCTCTTGGCGACCCACGGCGTGCGGTGTCTGTCGAGGCGGTCGTGCCCTCGCTGTGCTGCTCGCAGACACCGCAGACACCGCCGCGTCACCAAGCGTGCCTGTGCGACCGCCTGCAGAGCATCCATGGCTGCCGGCTTGGACCCACGAGCCTGCCTGCGGATCGGCGTGCGGCTTGCCGATGTATGCTGCGTGGGATGCGCCGTCGAGTCGAGCAGCCAAGAGGGCGGAGTCGGTCGCATGGAACGAGGAAGAGGCGTCGGTCAGTCATGGCATGGGAGGCTTTGCCAGCCACATCACCAGCACAAGCAGAGTGTCCCCCATCGTCGCATCGTCGCATCGTGGCTGCTGGTGGATGCTGCGATGGCCACGCACACGTCATCGCCGCTGCCGCGCCATCTCCACGTCGCGACCGCGTCACTGGAAGCGAGCGGATCCAACGCGACTCACGGCTGGCGACTGGGCGAGCCGTCTGCAGGCACGCACTCGCTGGAAACGCTGCTGCCGTGCTGCGATAGGCGGCTTGCCAGCCACCGGCAAGTCGGCCATGCAGACGGACGGCGTGCGGCACGCAGGCAGGCAGTGCCGGCGGGAGAGGGGCGGCAGACCGTCGCTGCTCATGCTCTCTGTTGCTGGGAAACAACAGACAACAGAGCGGAGTGGCGCGGTTGCCCATCACCGCAGCCGAGGGGATGGCAGCAGCCAGAGCAAGACCAGCGAGCCGGGAGGGAGAGCGGTGGCAGGCAAGGCAGGCAAGGAAGACAGAGACAGCAGCATGTGCAGAGTGTATGGCGTGAGAGCGAGAGGGCAATGTGCCACGTACCTGCTGGTCTGTGGTTTGTTGCCTGGGAGCTGCATCTTGGAAGCGAAAGCATGCGGGGTGTGTGGGCGGAGAACAAACCGGAGGGCGGAGAGCAGACAGGAGGGCAGGCAGACATGCGGGCGTGCTGTGGGTCAGACAAGAGCGGCTGGCTGCCATGCAGACTGTCGCACGCTCCACGAGCAACAGCGGCAGCAGCAGCAGCGACGCACGGCAAGAGGAGTCTTACTGTCGTCCTTGGCAAACACGTGTCGCAGATAGCTGGTCAGACCGAGAGCGCCTTGTTGTGTGTAAGGAAAGAGCAGGCAATTGACACGACACACGGATGCTGCAAAGGCAGCCATGCAGATCCATCTGCGACCACCGACTGGTGGCATGCTGGCAATGGAGACAGCTACATTGGCTGCAGGCAGTCGATGGCAAGGCAACGCATGACATGCTCTTGGGGCAGCCAGCAGCAGGCGTGCTGGCTGTGTGTCTGATGGCACAGCACCTCGCCCTGCCACTGGCAATGCGCTGCAGTGCCGGCAGACTCGCCAGCCAAACAATGCGCGTTGAGAGCGTGTCCGTGCGCGTCGTGTGTCGCGAATGCTGCTCACTGGCCCGACGCGTGGCTGTGGGATGGACTGCGGATGGACTGTCGAGCGTGTCTGATGCGCAGGGCTGCGACGCACACGCATCTTTCCCGCTCCTTCACGCCTTGCTTGCTTTTCACGGCAGATTGCATTCAATTGCCAACGCCTCGTCCATCTGCCCGCTATGCAATATGGAAATGCATGCGTCTCTGGATGGCGATGCATTGCCGTGGCCATCGAGTCGCTGCATTAGCAATGGCAGTCGCAATGCCAGTGGCAGACTCCGATCCACGGCTCAGCAGAGCACGGATGGTGGGAATGAATGCCGCAATGTGCACACGCCGCCTCTGGCTGCAGCGTGGATGGTGTTGCAGTGGGCATGCTGGCAAGCCATACCGGTGCCTGCCAGCTCGCTCTGTTCATTCAACGCAATGAGATCCTGCGAGTCTGCCTGCATCTGCCTGAGCCACCATCTGCCTTGCACGCCGCAAGTCTCAGGCATCAGCCTCCATGAGCCTGTCGACCAAGTCGCCGTCGTCTTCAGCAAGCGCAACCTGCTCGCTGTCGCCATCCACAGGCGTGTCCGCGCCACTCGTGGTTGTCGTTCCAGTCGAACTGGCTCCCTTTCTACCACGTCCCTTACCACCACGTCCTTGGAGACTTGAGATGGCTGACTGGAACTCGACGATCGCCTCATCCTGGCGCCACGAACGAACCAGATCAAATTTCGATCGTTCGCCTTTGACAATTCGTCGCCAACAAGCCAGATCGAGTCGTTTCGGCATCAGCTTGACAACAAGCTACTCACGCCGTTAACGTGGATGCGCATCAACACCGACGCAGACGTCGAGCCACTCCTTCCCTCGTCCATCCAGAAAGCCAGCAATACTGCTGCAGACGTCGGCCGCACCGTCTTCAGCACCGTCGAACCCACCAACATGTCCACCAAGGCCGCAGAAGCGGCTGGCATTACAAGCCCAAGCCGCAGCAAGCGCATCTATGGCGCACAGTCGCTGCCACGGCTTGCCATCTACCCCGTCGCCCTTGGCACCATGGTCGCCATCTCCTACTGGTCGTACCGCGCCTACCTCTTGTCCGTCGGTGAGTCTCCCGTTGCTGTCTCGTCCGGCCGTCCAGCGCCATGCCATGCCGCGCTCGGCCGTCTTGTGTGCGTTTGTTGACGCTTTCGTGCCGTGTGGCGTGCACTCGGCCCGCATCCTTCCCGTGGACAGAATCGCACCCAAACTTTAGCATGTACGGCCGTCGCCTGAGCCGTGGCTGGCTCTTTGGCCGCAGCATTGTGAGCGCATGTTGTTGTCTGTGCCAGTGTTGGGCTTTGCGCTGGGTCAGGCGTGTGCTGACTGGCATCCGCAGGACAACAGCGACGGCCAGTATGGATCGTTCCGCAACAACATTCCCGTGCTTGTGGTGGTCATGCTGGCGCATGTCGGCCTGTCGCTGCTGCTCCAGATCCGCACGTCGGCATCCCCGACAACGTTTAGGAGCCGCGTTATGTTTGCGCTGGTGTTCTCGGCCGTCTTTCTGACGGCTCTCTATGGGCTGTCGGTGCTCAAGATCCTCGCCATCTGCAGTGTCAACTACGCAGCGGTCAAGGCGATCGGGCCACGATGGCAGGCGTCCGCGTTTGCCTGGATATGGGGGATTGGCATCTTGTTTGCCAACGATGCATTCAGGGGATACAAGTTTGGTGCTCTGATTCCAGGTCTTGGGTGGATGGCGAGTTGAATGAGCCAGACTGCCACGTGCATTTCGGCTGCTGACGCTTGATGCTTGCATGGTGTGTGTAGGACGGTCTGAACGGCATTGGCATGCGGTGGCACATCAGCTTCAACTTCACGATGCTGCGCATGGTCTCGTTTGCGACAGACTATGCGTGGCGGTCGTCGGTATCGCCCAGACAGTTTGAGGTAACAGCCACCTTGCCAATCGCGCACAAGTCTATGCCACTCACGCCTAGCGACCGACTTGATAGAAACACCGCACAGACTGCAGCATCTGCGCGTCAGGCACAGGCGAGCTCTGCCCACGCGGCCGGATTGAATGTCCGCAACACGATTCGGAATTCAACATGGTCAACTACTTTGCATACCTCTTCTATGCCCCGCTGTTCATGGCCGGCCCCATCATCACGTTCAACGACTTTATGGCGCAGATGCAGCGGCCGCCCAAGTCCATCACGCTGCGCTCAGTGCTCGTCGCAGGCGGCCGGTGGATCGCCAACGTGCTGCTCATGGAAGTTGTTCTCCACCTCTTTTACGTCGTGGCAATCAAGGACGCAAAGGCATGGGAGGGATACGAGTCCATGGATGTGTACGCTCTTGGGTACTGGAACCTCAAGATCGTGTGGCTCAAAGTATGACTCGTTGTTTCGCCTCTCAAAAAGAGGCACAGCCCCGCCTAGCCCCTTGCCAACACACTGACACTTGCAACACGGCCATTGATAAGCTCATGATCATCTGGCGCTTCTTCCGGCTGTGGGCACTCGCCGACGGACTCGACACGGTCGAAAACATGACGCGCTGCATGTCCAACAACTACTCGGCCATGGGCTTCTGGCGCGCGTGGCACCGCTCGTATAACCGCTGGCTGGTGCGGTACCTCTACGTCCCGCTCGGCGGCGCCAAGTACTACCTGCTCAACCTGCTCGTCACCTTTACCTTTGTCGCCGTGTGGCATGATATCGAGTTGCGGCTCTTGGCATGGGGCTGGCTCATTGCGGCCTTTATCGTGCCAGAAATCCTTGCGACGCGCTTCTTTTGCACCGATGCCGTGAGTGTGGCCCGTGATTCCATCCATTCTTCCGTTCTTCCGTTCTTCCGTCCGTCTGGCATGTGCACTGACACAGCCGCATTGTCCGTTACCGGTTGCGTGCGGGAGATGTACAGTGGCGCCAAGCGCTTGGACCGTTCCATATCCATCTCTGCGCAGTTGGTGCTGTGCTCAACATCATGCTCATGATGTTTGCCAATATCGTCGGCTTTGTCATTGGCGATCTCAGCGGGTTCAAGGAGATTGCGCGCGAGCTCTACAAAAGCAACTGTACGTCTCATTCATTTCCGTGTGTGTGTGTTGCATCCTGCCCGTTCAGATCTAACCAACCAACCAACCTCCTTGCATGCAGTTCGCGAGGTGGTCGATGGCCTTACGGTGATCCCGGGCCTGTTCCTTGCTGCCCATTGGATGTTTTACATTCGTGCTCACGAAAAGGGCCGTGGCAAGGACTGATCCCGCGTGTGTGGACAAGACTGTGATTGACCATAAACATCGACCTGACCAGGAAGCCTGAATTCATTACACCATAAACAGCTGCTGGAGACACTGGAAAAGTGCCGTGGACAAAAAGGACAAGAGGGTCGGGAAGGAGAGGGGAAGGGACATGACGTGGCGTGGTATGGATCCGTCCCGCATAGGGCTAAGAAGAAAAGGGGGAGCGTTCAGGAAAGATAGAAGCGCGCTGATCGATGGCGAGACGCAGGCCGGCAACCAAGAACCAAGGGCAGCAATGCGAGTGCGAGGATCAGTAGCGAGTACGTGTCTGGATGGGATGCTTGCCGACTTGCTTGATGAACCGAGATCCATGCGACTGCTGTTGCTGCTGTGCTTGTGCCTGTGCCTGTGCATGTGCCTGCGCTTGTGCCTGTGCCTGCAGCTGCATTGACAACCGCATAATCTGTGCCTGCTGCTGCTGCTCCTGCTGCGCTCTGCGATTGCCAAACACGCGATCCTCAAGCCCATACTTGTTCTTGACATGCGGCCTGTACACGACAAACACGAGCGTTTCGGTGTCAATGCAAATGCAATCGGGCGATCGCCAGTCCGCTCCAATGGCCCATCCCTTACCGGACATCATCAACCGCCTTGATAGACTCCAAAAAGGAGAGCACTTGGAGCAGCTCCGTGTCCGTCTTGTCCTCGTACCAGCTCGTGATGGGGATGCCGTTGGATAACTGGTACGCAAAGGCCTGCGGCGAGTTGTCGACAATAAGCGTCTTGGAGAGATCGCGGCCAAGAACGTTGAGGTCCTTGAGGTAGTTGCCCGCAACAAACAGACACGAGTCGCGGAACAGCCGGTACTTGATGTACTTGTGCTCTGGGTCGATCAAGTTGAGCAGCCGGTCCGCGTAAATCTTCTGCGACGCCGTAAACACAACGACTTCAAAGATCTCGGATGCGCGGCGCAGGAAATCTTCATAGTGCGGTCGCACGCGGCCAGACACGCGGTAGGTGACGCCGTTGAACTCGACGGGGAAGCTGATGTCGAACGTGTCGAGCGGGATGGTGCTGCAGTGCACGAGCGTCTCGTCCAGGTCCAAAACCAGCGTGATGGGTGGGCTGGACCGTGTCTTTTTGGGCAGCACGCACGGACGGCACATTTGCTCTTTGGACAGCGGCGGCAGGTTCCGAATAAAGTAAAAGAGGTCAAACTCGTCGTCGTCGGCAAGGTCGGGATCATCCGCATGGCTATCGCTGTCGGCTCCCACGGATTCCTGGCGGACAGTCATGGCGACCGCGTTCGCATTCGCAATGGCTTGCATGGCAGCACTCGACGCAGCCGCAGCCGCAGCAGAGATGGCAGAAGCAGTAGCCATGGCAGCAGCAGACAGCTCGCTATTGTCGGATGTGTCCATGGGAATGACGTCGTTGCTTTCGCTAGCTGCGCTGCTGGCATAGCTGCGCTGAGAAGACGCGTCCAGACTGTCATGAGTTGCAGGCGAATGGCCTAGACATATTGGGCGGTGGAGAAGATCAGCATGCGAGGCAATGCAGCAGACATGGCAAGAGGATATACCTCGCTTATGCCCGTGCCCTTGCAGGCTGTGATACGTGGGCGAGAAGATGGTCTGCTGCGACTCAGAATCCGCGTCTGGCGCATCGCCGGTTGTTGATGAGATGACCATTGGCGACAGAGGCTCGGCGCGCAGCGACGGACTGGCGGGGCTCATGATGATGTCATGATCGGCGTCTGCGCCACTGCCGCCATGGGCATGGTGCTGGTCCGGCTGGGTGCCCTGGGCAGACGGCAGGAGTTCGACCGACAAACTGGACACTTGGCGGGGGATCTTGGGCTCGGACGTGTCGATGCTGGACACTGAGGCACCGCGCTTGTTTGGGGATCGCAGAGGCTCTGCCGAGGTGCCTGGCCATGCAAGTGTGCATGACAAGATGGTGCGAGCGTCAGCTACGGGGACAGACAGAGACAGGCTGATGAACAAGCAAAGCTGCATCGCACACCTGCAGCAACCGGGTCCATGCGCACAGGCTGGCTCTTGCGGCGTGCAGGAGTCGCAGACGAGATGAACGAGTTGTCTGCAGCCGCAACGCCTGCCCAAGACGGCCCAGTGCCGTTCTGGTTTTGATTTTGGTTGCGGCTGTGGCTGAGGCTGTGGTTGTGGTTGTGGTTGTGGGTTGCATGGCTGTTGGGATTTGCTAGGTTGCTGCTGGATGTGTGGTGATACTGATAAAGCTGCTGGTGCATGACAGCGTGGGAAGATCCTGATCCCGATCCCGATGCTGACTGAGGGGACTGCAAAGGGACTGCAAAGCCAAACGTGCCTGTGGAGGATGCATCGGGCGGCCCAGATCCGGACGACGCCGTAACCATCATCAATGATGTGGACGAGTACAGCAGACTGGACGAGGATGACGCGGCCGAGGCCATCATGGACGCGGATGCGGTTGATGGAGAGGACAAGCTGCTCCCTGCAGCGCCGATATGGCCGAGAGAATGGGAATGGGAAAAGGAGTGAGAGTGGGCGAGCGACTGCTGGTGTCCTTGGTCGATGCTTTTGCGGCGCGGCGACGTCAGGGACCGCGACGCAGCCGTGAGAGACGGCAGCGAGTTGGCATTGACAGACGATGGATCTCCTGCTGGTACAGATGTGGTTGGAAGAGACTGCCGCCGGAAGGATGCCTGGCGCTGCTGGCTGTGATGATGCCGTTGGTGGTGAAGAGACGCTGGCGTTACAAAGGCCCGACTGTTGGTGATGGCAGTCGTGCGATGCGCTTGATGCTGCTGATGCTGATGCTGGTGCTGTTGTTGTGGCTGCAGGCCCGACACGCTTGCACGACGCGCAGATGATGTGGTGTGGGAGTCGTCGGCGCCGGCGAGTGCTGGTGCAGCAGCAGACCGATGCAATCTGCTGCCGCTTGCGGCTGACGGTGCAGCAGATGAGGTGCCGAGGTCCATGGGTGTCGCTCCCGATGCTCCTGGTGCTCCTGGTGCTTCTGACGCCGAGCTGGCAGCAGCCTGCCGATGAGCGCCAGCAGAGCTGCGCAGTGTCCGTGCAGCCGTGCGCGATGCGTATGTGTTGGACGACGTAGCGGGGCCAGCGGGGCCAGCAGACGCCGCGGTGCCGGTGGCGGTTGTGGTTGCTGATGCAGCGACCGTGGCCGTCGACTCGAGGACCACAGCCGCCCATCGCCGTGTGCTTGTAACGACACTTGTGCCAGCAGGGCTTGCTGTGGATGGTGGCTGCTGCTGCAGTTGATGTCCAGACGAGCGGGCAGCCGTGGACGAGCGGGTGGCCATGCTGAAGGACACAGGGGCAGGGGCAGACGCTGCGCCGGCCAGCGAGGCCTTGAGGGCCGAGGCAGCAGCAGCCGTGGACGAGCGGCGTGCAGCGCTGGTGCTTGAGCGTGTCGGGCGGGGCGGCAGGCCCGCAGCAGCAGCACCGCTGGCAGCACCACTCGCAGCAGACGCAGACGCAGACGCAGACGCAGCGGTGGCACCAATCGACGCAGCAGACGCAGCAGAGGCAGCAGACGCAGCGCTCGAGTGTGCGCTGCCGGCCAGCGGCTGCGAGTGCTCGGCAGCAACGGCGGCCGAAGATAAGCTTATTCCCGCAGCGACCGTGCCCCGTCCGGCGGATGCGGTGCGTGCCGTGGCGGCAGCTCTCTTGGACGGGCCCGCGGATGCTGTTGATGTGGTTGCTGTTGATATGGTTGCTGTTGCTGCTGCTGTTGCCATCGCTGCTGTGGCTCCTGCGGCGCTTGCTCGGGCGGCGCTTGCTCTCGTTGCCCGAGCGCTGTGCCCGTCGCTTCGTCGCGTCATGTTGGATTTCGGACAAAAGAGCTTGCAGCGACGTGGCATGGTGCCATGGTGCCATGGTGGCATGGTGGCATGGTGGATACACGGTGGCATAGTGGATACACGGCGTGGCATATTACAGCGTGGCATGGAGTGCAAAGGCAACGTGCTCGCTTGCTCGGCTCATCGGTTTATTGCGCAGCCGCTTCACTGCACAAAGGCAAAGCTGAGCTGGCCGCCGTCGCCTGCTGCCAGCACTGCCCCTGCACCCGGATGGATCGAGAACGAGTTGAGCGACAGGCCTGCTGCCATCTTGCTTGCTGCTGCTGCAGAGGTCGTCGCGGTCGTCGCGGTCGTTGCACTCGTTGCTGCAGCGGACAGCTGCGATGCTGGGCTGAACCGCGTCAGACGCTCGCCGTTGGAGCCAATCAGGCCGCTCGATGCCGTGAGCACGCCGCTTGACAGCGACTGGATCACAGGCGACGTCCATGAACTGCATCCGTGCCATGGTGGCCGCAGTGGCGTGACGTCAGTACAGTTGCCTGAACCCGCAGTGACCGCAAACAGTCTCACCTCAGGCTGCCGTCCTCGGAGCATCCCCAGATCTCACAGCCGCCTTCGCCCTGAGCAAACTGCATTTCCCAGACTGCATGCGTCGTGCGGGTCAGCGATCCGTCACGTCCCACTCCACCAGTGTGAACACGCAACGCACCAATCGAGTCGTGCGCCTTGACTTCTGTAGACTCTGGCGCCGATGTGTTTCTCAAGTCCCACAGCTGCACGTATCCGCTCTCGCTTCCCGTCACAAGCCTGTCAGACTGCGTCGGATGGACAGCCAGGCTGTAGAGGGGATGAACGCGGCTCGTGTTCCTGGCGTGCGCAGCAGCATGCCAAGTAAGCCGCAAGTCAATCATGGCACAGTCGGCTGGTGGACTTACTCTGAGAACGCTAGTACAGCACTATCGGCGCGGCTGTCAAAGACGCAGATACGGCCGGAGAGCGAGGCTGTCGCCTGTCCAACAACCGCCAGTGTGCACGACGGTCAAAAACAGCATCCAACAAGACTCTACGCAAGCCATTCTGATGAGCCAGACCGGCACCCACCACTTGAGATGATGTGCGCCATTGGAGGGCCGTGAGTGACATTGAGTCTGCTTGGCGAATCTCGTGGACAGCACGGCCGTCGAGCGTGCTCCACACGACACGGCCATCGCCTCCAGCTGTAGTCCGGCCACCGATCCCAACGGCATTCCACAGGCGGGAGAATCAAATCGCTGCGACGGTCAGAAAAGCAGATCTTGAAGGCATGCGACACACAGCATCCTCCAGCGAGCGTCTGCTTGCCTGATGCAACCTGCTGCTCGCTGCCCATGCCGCCGTGGCGCGACAATGCAAACGCAGAGCATCCCGCCAGATGGCTCGCAGACCGTGCGTGCGGCCGCGACTCGGACACCAGATCGATCGTCAGCCCAGACTGTCCGGCAGGCTTGGAGCCAATACGGAACAGCTGCAAGTATCCGTCCTCGGTCGACGCCATGATGCGAGCACCGTCGTCCAGAAACTCGAGCCCGGTCACGCCGCCGCGTGCATGTGCCGAAGCTATCGTCGCAAACGATGCCTTGCGAGACGCTCCGCCCATGTCGTCCTGCGACAGGATATCCATCCCTGGACCCTGACCTGGGCCTGGTGCTGGTGCCGGATCAAAGTACCAGATGGTGACGAGCGGCGACTGTGCATCGTATGAGCCGGTCGCAAACAGCTGGCGGCGAGTGCGGACAGAGGTGAGCGGTGCCCAGCGCACACGAGAGATTTTGTTGCGAGTTGAACACCTGCAGGCAGGGCCGGTGTCAGTGCGGGCGCAACGAGCGACTGTGCGTTAGCAGCGCGGCGTGCACCCGCACGCTTGTGCCAGCCGCTTGTGCCAGCCACGACGCACCCGGCTTGCAGCGGTCTGGTGTCTTGGCCTCGACCGGCTCCTCTGGCGGACAGCATGTGTCGCGGTTTGACGTGAAGTCTCAAAGTGACGATGATCGGGTGTGTGGTCGTTGGGGTCGTTGGGGCCGTGGGGGTTGTGGTGGCCGTGTTGGTTGTAGTGGTTGTGTGCGTCAAGGCAGCACCTGGCAGCACCTGGCAGAAGCACCTGGCAGCACCTGGCAGACGCCCTGCAACGGCGCCGTTGGCTTGCCTGGCTCTCTGCTGACGCTCGACTGGACTTTGCTGACGCTCGACTGACGCTCGACTGACCTGGACTGACGCTCGACTCGCCTGGACTGCAGGACCTACAACTTCCTGCGTCGCCAGTTCTACCAGCAGCCCATTGCCTTTGTGTCGGTCATTATCGGCGTTGGAGGTGAGCCGTGCTGCTGTTCCGCTGGCTGCCAAACACACGGCCGACTGCCGGGCTGACTGCCAGGCCGACTGACGCTGCATGGCTGGGCCGCACCAACAGCGCCGGTGCTGCTCGGCGTCGGCTACCCGATCCGCGAGAGCATGGGCTACAAGGCCTCGCCCGATATCCCCAAGACGTACCCAGGTGAGTCTGCTGCCCGGATCTGCATAGCTGGATGGCTGCCAGTCTGGATGCCAGTCTGGATGCCTCGAATGACGCACTGACCTGGCCACGCCCGTGGCTGCTGATGGACAGTTCCCCAACGGGCACGCATCGCAACGGTCGGCTTCGACGACTAGGCGGGCTGGCTGCACCGCACATGCGATCGCCCCCTCGTGGCCCGGATGCATGGCCTGGACCGGCCTTGGCTGGACTGGCCTCGACTGGCCTCGACTGGACTGGCTTTCTGTGGCTTGCACGCTCAAATACGAACGAATATTCCCTCTTCGCTTTCTTGCCATCACACACATCAACGAAGCATGGTCCGCACACGAGGCCAGACCAGGTCTGAGCAAGCTGCCGCTGACGCAGATGCTGCGTCGATTCCTACTGCTGCTGCCCCTGCTGCCTCTACTACTGCTGCCTCTACTACTGCTGCTTCTACTACTGCTGCTGCTGCTTCCAAGCCAGCTGCTGGCCGTCGCAAGGCTGCGGCCTCTGCTTCCACTGGTGCAGTCAAGCCAGCACCAAAGCGCAAGCGTGCGGCAGCCGCCAAGACAGAGAGCAGCAGTGCGTCTGCTCCACCTGCGCCTGCGCCTGCCTCGGCATCGGCATCGGCATCGGCAGGCCCCAGCAGCTCTGCTGTGTCCGTCGCTCCTGCTGCGTCATCGTCCGTGGCCGCAGATGCAGATGCAGATGCAGATGCTGCCCAGCCACACCAAAAACGCGACAAGGGCAAGGGCGCTGCACCTGCACCAGCACCAGTGCCAGCTGCCGCGCCTGCTGAAAAGCGCCAGGCCGTCTTCCGCCCACATGCCTCGCAGAACGTCCGAGACCGCATCGCCCGAGCCATAACGCAGCGCATGTTCCTCATCTCGCGCGAGACCGTCTCTCCACACCACGCCAACTTCAACGTCCTGGGCTCGACAGGAAACGTCTACTCGGTCCGCATCGCTGTGAGTGGACGCACCGCATGTGCCGCAGCCGTGCTGCCCACGCGCTGACATGTGGCATCGGTGCGGTGTCGACCGTGTCCAGCACACCGTCGACTGCAACTGCCCCGACTCGAACAAAGGCAACCTGTGCAAGCATGTGCTGTTTGTAATGCTCAAGGTGCTGCGGTGTCCCAGGGACGATGTGCGCGTGTTCCAGCGCGCCTTGCTGTCGTCCGAACTCGAGGATCTGTTTGCCAACGCTCCCCAGGCACCCACCGACATGGTCTGTTCTTGCTCGGCGCTCCTTGCGCTCTGTCGTGTCCCTCCCTTTTCCCTTCTCCCCTCTCCTTTCTCCATCCAGCCATCTGACATGTGCTGCGTGTGTCTGGTTGTGCACCATCAAGGCCAATGTGGCGGTTCAAATGCTGTTCAAGACAGCCCACGGAGAAGCCGTCGAAGACGACACGTCTGCCGTTGCCCAACAGGACGATGGATACGTCAAGCAGCGTCCCATTTCAGCCGACGCGCCAGACGATTGCGCCATCTGCTACGAGTCCATGACAGCGGCCGACCAGGCGGCAGGCAAACTCGACTGGTGCCGTGCGCAGTGCGGCAACAGCTACCACAAGGAGTGTATCGACAACTGGATCGAGCATGCGCGACGCACGCGTAGCGATGTGACGTGTGCCTTTTGTCGGTCCAAATGGATCAGTCGCGATGCTCCAAAGGGGGGTGCTGCGGGCGGTGCTGCGTCCGCTGAAGGCTACATAAATCTGGCGAGCGTGCAGGGCTTATCAACGCGCCGCGATACGAGCACCTACAACCATGGATACAACGGCTACAAGCGTCGCAGATGGTGGTAGGATACTGGCGGACAGCCAGAGTGTTTGGAATAAAGTCGCATATGGGTCGCACGCCGCCCGCACGCTGACCTACGCTCATGTGCTGTTTATTCGAGGTCTGGCGGCGCCACTGGCCGTCGGATGCGTATCTCTTTCTCTTCCATGACCGTGTACAGGTCGGCCAACTCGGACTCGGTAAACACTGGCGCAAGTGCACCAAACGCCATCAGGTACAGATCTGCACACCACAAGACGCGACGCGTGAGTCGACGGTCCGCCAAAGGGATCGGCAAGCGGGGTCGGCGGCAGCATACCTTTTGACCACGGACACTCACGGATGCCGCGATATACAAGCGCCTTGGCCTTGGCGTGCTCGCCAGCCTGTATCTCAAACTGTATGGCCAGATACCACAGCGACACCGAGTGCACCGATCTGTTCCAGTCAGGGCAGCGCCGACCCAGTCCGATCGACAATCGATCGTCTGTCAGCAAGTACTCACTCACGCACTCGATACCAAGCGGTCCAACAACAACAACAACAACAGCAACAACAAACCTTGGCGAGTCCAGTGCACGCTCAAACAGCGATCGGATGACAAACGGATTGGCGCCAGACCGCTGATGGATCTCGCACCAGACAGTAAACAGAAACACGACGTGGGACGGGTACCTTGCACACCAAGCCATCACCGCACGGTCAGTCAACGGCAGCCACCAACGCCGACACCTGCATCAAGAGGCGTACTTGCTGAGCACTTGGTCCATGAACCGACGCACTCGGTTCTCGATGCCCATGCGTGCCTCGTTCCAGCCATACAGCACCAGGAACACACTGTTGGACGGAAACGCGCGGTCGACTCCGCCCTGTCCCGGCTCGGCCGCCACCGCCGTGGTCGCAAGGGCAGTCGTCGACACGGACGGCAGCATGGCGCGCTCAAGCACCTCGCGCAGCATGGCTGGCTTGTACGCGCCGCTCGAGACGTTCATGTGCTGGAACAGCAGCCGTGTCCATGCCTGCCAGACGTACTCTTCGAGCAGCGATCCGCTAGTGTGGGGCACGGACGCGAGCGGCAATGACGCTGATGCGGATGCAGCGGCCGAGCGGACGGCGAGCTGGCACTGCTGCTGGATCCGTAGCACAAGCGCGTTGAAGAGCGCGTGGGCTGCGTCGATGCCTTGTGACAAGTACTCGAGCATCGTGTTGGCGTAGATCACATCCATCAGCCGCTGCATGTTGTCATTGTACACGAACGGGTCGACCGATGAGAACAGTTGCGGGACGAGCTGACCAAGGGTCTGTCGATCGAATCCTGTTAGACACGGGCGTATGCCAGCGTATTGATTGATGGTCTACCTACCTTGCGTGCCTTGAGCAGTCGCGTGGGCGATGGCTCGGATGTCGCATAGTCGGCTGAATACAGCGGTACGCAGCGTGAGTCGACGAAACAGAGAGACACAGCCGTCCCGTCTGTCGACATACCAGGAACAGCAGCATCCTCTGCAGCCGATACCAGAATACAGAGTGCAGCCCGACTCCGGCCCTGCCCAAACTCGAGATCTGCAAACATGGCAAACAGCAGGGTGGATCCTGCCTGATGCTGCTTCGGGAAACTGGCATACGAAGCGAGAGCCGTCAAGTACACTTTGCGTGCCTCGTCAATCTTGCCTGCCGTCACACACGCCTGCGCGTACGCATTCCACAGCCCAAGGTTCATGCGATCCGTCTTGAGCAGTGTCTTGCCCATCTTGTCCACACTGCACGTCCAGTATGCAAATCAGCCCTATGCACACAAGCCAAGCAACGCTGGCAATGTTCGTACCCTTGGGGATGCGCCGATGCTTCCATGGCAAGCAGCATGGGAAGCAGCCACGTGTCTTGATCAAGCACCAACCGCGCCTGCTGCAACACAGTGCCAATCGCCGCCCGCCGGCCATATCCAAGGGCATCCACCGCACTCACGTCCTCGGCGTCAAAGTTGGCCATCCAGTCCACGCCGTTACCAAACAGCGACCACGGGCTCTGCGGAAACACGCGCAACGGAAACGCAATCGACCTCTTGCTGGCCGTGTGCGACGAGCCGTGCGGTGTCTGGGCATCAGTCTCTGATCCAGCCTTGCTCTGAGACGCACGCAGAAACTGCGCTGCGCGCGTGTCGTTTGCAAACTCGTCGTTGAGAAACTGGTCCTGGAACAGCGGGTCGTGCGATGACTGCGCTGCATTGAACGGCGCACCAAGGAACCGCATGAACCGGTAGATGAGAGCGCGTTTGGTTTGCGGCAGCCGGATGTCAAACAGCAGGCCTCTGACGTCATCCATGAGAACCGTCCTGAACGGGTCCACAATCGTGTCTGTCGAGGAGTTGCAAGGTGAGTGATTCTTGCCATGGCCAGTTGCCAAATGCACGCCATGACTGCGCACCATCAGTCGATCCTCTCAGCGGCATCCAGTCGCGCCACTGGCTGGAAAGCTCGCGGTCAGCCCATCCTGAAAATCTCGTATCTGCATGACCATCCATATCGTCATCCGCCGGTGGAAGCTGCTGAGGCGTGTCGTCCACTGCCATTGCATGTCAACGTCAGCAATAGCAGAGCCAGTAAACAGCATGCATTGTCAATCGTACCATCCAGCAGCGACCGCTCCCATCCTTTGGCCCCCTATCAAGCAGCACACACACACACACACACACACACACACACACACACACACACACACGCACTCGTCAGCCACAAAGCGATCCAAGCGCCGCAACCAGATAGAATGCCGACCAACACTCACCGGCTCGCCAAACCGCGCACACTCGCTGTCCCAGAACATCTCAAACTGCCCAACGCGCTGCACAAACGTCTGCCGCCCAAACGCGCCAGGACAAAAGCACGAAAACTCAATTAGCGCCTGGAACGACGCCACGGCACGCTCCGTGTACCCAGCCTGCGCCAGCATGGCACACGCTCTTGTAAATACATGCAGCAGAATCGCTTCCCTCTGCTCGCTCTCCTTGACATCTTCGTCGTCGTTGCGATAGTCTGGGTCCTGCAGCATGGTGATGCATTCTTGGTACAGGTCGAGGCAGTCTGTGACGGAGAATGAGGCCGACTTGGTTTGCCTGTAGTCGAGGTACTGGTTCCAGAGCACAAGAGAGGTTGGATGGTCGTCGAGGACGTCGTCCCACTTTGCAAGCAGGATGGCTGATCTGGCGGGTGAGAAGGCAGGAGTGAAGGGTCAGCATGCCGCCAAAGGGAGCTGGCAGAGCAACACGGCAAGGTATCGTACTCCCACAACTGTGCGCCGCAGGACATGTAGAGCGAAATGAGCCGCTCGTCGTCAGGCAGCTGCTTGAGAGCCTTTTCAAGAATCGACAGCTTGGTTTCGCAGATGGCGTTGGCCATGGCGCCGCGTCTGCTTTGGAGCACATTCATGTTGAGCAGATCATCCTGCAGCTCAATGAGCGCGAGCCATGCGCCTGTGTCGGTCGGATTCTGTCATCACCACGGACGCAAAAGGTGAGCTTCTGGCATCCGGCCGCTCATCCACATGCATCCCATACTTTGCGGATGCGACGGTCGGCATCGCGTGTCTTGGCTTGGAACTCTAGATCCTGTGCAAACGCACTCAGATCGACGGCATCGCCAGATGCTCCAGTGCCTGAATCGCCAGCCTTTTGGCCATCGTCGAGGTCCTCATCCAGCAGCCGCACAAAGTCGCCGGGGATCTCTGCAGCTTTCCCAGGCCTCGTCGCGCCATTCGCGCTGTTCTTGCTAGGTCTGCCAGCAAGCACTCGTGGATCAGCGAACACCAACAGCACAGGTCCAGCCAGGACATCCGAGAGGTGCCTTACGCGTTCATCCGCACAGGTCTCAACCGCAGCGTGCTCTTGAACGCCGCATTCCGTTCCTTGTTCTGCACCAGCCCTGGCATGAGTCCACGTCTGCACACCTGCACACACAAGCACAACAAATCCTCCCCCGTGAGCATCGCATCCTTCGCTTACAGTCATGCTAGAGTCGGCCAGCCGGCCAGGAACGTCGCGCACGACCACAGGCCGCGACCCCAGCCGCACGATCGTCTTGATGCGCCACGCTCTGGCCGTATCGCCCACGATGCGATCGCCGAACCGCTTGTACACGGGCACAGCCATCTCGCGGATGCATTCGTAGATGAGGTTGTTCATGTCGCCGCGGGGATCGGTCGTGTACAGCCGAGCGACGGGATCGGGATCGGGTGCGTGCCGTGCGGCTTTGCTGGACCGCCGGCTCTTGTTGTCTTTGCTGTCCTTGCTGTGCTTCTTGTGCTTGGATGACTTGGGCTTCTTGGACGGCCTGGTGTGGGTGCGCTTGGATCTGGCTGCTCCGTCGGTGTCGCTGCTGGACGAGTGCGAGGACGAGGACGAGGCGGATGCCGAGCCGTGCCGATGGCGTCGGCGCTTGGTCTTGGTCGCTGGAGGTGCCTGTTCAAGCTGCTGCTGCGTCTGCTGCTGGTCTGCTGCGTCTGCTGCTGCGTCTGCGGATGCAGCTGTGCAAGGAGGTGCGACGGAAACGACGAAAAGGACGGGAACATGAGGCGGGCCTGCGCAGCGACTGTGCCCGTGTGTGCGTCAGGCGGGCGTGCAGACACCAGCTCGCTGCTCACACGCTCGTCTGCACGTCCGTCTGCACGTCCGTCCGTCTGCACGTCCGTCTGCGCTGTCGGCCACCTCACGCACGCTGCTTGGCGATCTCGAGGTCATCAGGCGCGATCGAATTCATTGGACAAGGCACAGGGGCAGGCACAGGACAGCCTTCAAGTCACCACGCAGTCAGACACGCAGACAGGCAGCTCCTTGCCGCCGGCTACAGGTAGACCTGCCGGATGTCCTGCTGCGAAAAGGCCACGCCGCACGCAGGACACTTGCGCTGGCGCGAGTTGTACATGTCGTCGATGCACTCTTTGCAAAACGTGTGCATGCACTTGTTGAGCACATGGCTCTTGAACCGGTTGTTGCAGCTCTGGCACTTGAGCAGCAGCTGAGCAGTGCACCCGCACACACACAAACACGGCAATCGAGCGTCAGCAGTGTGACTATGCAGCACGCCGCCATGTCCGCAACACCAACAACGGCTGCATACCTTGTACTCTTCCAGCTGCTTCTTGAGCACAGAGTCAGCCGGCGAGTCGCGGCTTCCATACGCGTCAAGCTTCCTCTTGAGCATGTCCACCTGCTCCTGCAGTCTGCGCTTGGCCTCGGCCTCCTGCTCGACCGCCTCCGTCTTGGTCTTGAGCATCGCCGCAAGCTATAGCGCAGCACGCATGCACGCATGGTCAGTACTTGCAGTCGATGCCGTCGACGATGATGCCCATCCTTCCATGCCACGCCAAGCCGCTCACCTGATCACAACGCAACGCAGTGCGGTCTGCCTTGTCCTTTTGCTGCGCGGCCTGGACCGTCAACTCGGCAACTCTCCGCCTCTCCTTTTCCAGCATTGGTGCTTTTGCCGCAGCCTCCTTCTCCAAAACTTGCTGCTCGTCCATGCATGTCAGTCGCTCTTGTACAACTGTACACTCCCGCAGACGTCAACGGCAACAACGCACCAGCTGTTGTGTGAGGTTCTTCTCAAGCTCCTCCTGCTTACGGATCTGCTCCAGCTGCTTGTCAGACTGCCTCCGCAGCGCAATACCGAGATTGTTGAACGTGGCGCTCTGCTTTGACAGCAACCCAAACTTTTGCTCGTACTTTGCTTTCTGGATGATGCGTCGTTTGGGAAGCATCGGATGTGCATATTGATATTGATCCAGACGGTCAGCATACCACACAACAATGAACAGCAACGATGGGCATATCAACAGACAAACACACACACACACACACACACACCTCTGCTAGCAACCGCATAATGTGCTCCTCCTTGTCCGCCAGATTGAAGACCTTTTTGGACGTTTGCTCTTCCAACTCTGCCCATGCTTTGCCAATGGTCTCAATCTCGTTGAGCAGCCGCGTCTCGGTCTGGCGCATTCAACAGGGCCAAGGCATTGGTCAGTACGGGCGCAGGCAACAAAGTCAGCTGGTGCATCCAGCTAGTACCTTTTGCGAGTAATCGACCTTGGCACGCAGCTCGGCAATCTGACGATCTTGGTCTTCGAGTCGCGCAACCAGATCCGGATTGCTCGAACCCAGGAGTCGCACAAAGTCGTCAATCTCTTTGCGCAGCTGCCTCTCGACAGACGCCTGCTGATCGATCTGTGCCGCCAACTGGAAAGAACGTGTCGCAAGTCGGCGTCAGTTCTGACCTGCATTGCCCTCCGTCGACAAGTCGGTCCCATCAAAGTCTCGGCCAACCTGTGCTGTGGGATCTTCAGACTGCAGGCTGGTCATGAGCTCCTCAAACTGGTTGATCCGCGTCTCGGCTTGGCTGTGCATCCGTCATGTACATGTAACCAAGCGTCCCCTGTTAGACATCCGTCAACTAGAAGCCAATGGACGCGCATGCAAGCCAACCCACCTTAGCCTCTCTCGCAGAACCTTGTATGGGCTGGTATCGGGAGCCTCGTCAAAAAACTCAATCAGACTTGTCTCGCCCATGTTGGCTGCGACGCACATTTTGAGCCGCTGCAGGTCGGCCTCGAGTGTCATCATCCTGTCTTTGCGAGTCTGGGCAAGCTGCCGCATCTCCTGGACATGGCGCATCTCCACCTCGTCTCGCGACATCCGCTCCTCCAGCGACTTTTGCAGAGCATCGCGCGCACTTCGTAACCTCTGCAGGTCGACCTCCAGTTTCCGCAACTCAGCCTCGAGTGACTTGCGCTCCTTGGCCTCTGCAATCTGAACGCACCATCCGCGCATTGGACATTCTGGCGTTCAGAACAACGCAACTCATCATCGTACATCACACACTGCAGAAGCACAACATACCCGCACTTGCTCAATAAACGATCTGCGGTCGCCATGCAGAGACTGGTTCTCCAGCAGAACGCGCTCAAGCTCGCCTCGCGTCAAGTCGTGCTGCGTCATCTCGTGTCGTAGTTGTCGGTCCAGATCAGCAAGCCGTGCATCCTTGGTACGTGCCTCTTCAAGCTGCAATGCAAAGGGCATGTCAATAAAGACCGACGCGGGCACTAAATGCAAGCGCACACAAACCTCGAGCCGCATCGAATTCATCTCGACTTGTAGTGCTGCGCGCTCCTTTGTGAGGTTTTGAATCTCGGCCAGTCGCAACTCTGCCTGGTGTGCGGCATCACGATACAGCTCCTCTGCGACGGTTGCACCCGAAGTGCCATCAGCCTATCAAACAAGATTCATCACGGATGGTTAGGCAATGCGCTGTGTGCTGTATCCAGCATGCATACTTACTTTAACTGCCGACGCCGATCCTGCATTTGCGCCCGCGCCATTAGCAGTCTCTGCGCCTGCTTCACCTGGGCCTGCTGAGCCGCTGGCATTGGCAGATCCCCCCGGTACCTCAGCGTGAGGTTGCATGCGGAGCCGGTCCAGTTTCTTTTGGCGTGCTCAGCAGGGTCTCAGTTGCCGTGCTGAGCTTTGCTTCAAGAGTCTGGATCCGATGTTGATGTTGCGCAATCTGTGTCTGGAGCTGTGACGCCTGTGTATGTGCCGCACGCCAGATTGACAAGAGTCGATGCCAACATGCATACGATGCGAGCGTGTGAGTCGATCGCCAATTGAGCCAAGCTCAAGCCAATCGGCACATCCGTACCTCTGCAGAAAGCTTCTGGCTCCTTGCCAATGCCTTGTCAACATCTGGGAAAGGCTGCCGTTGGAAACGACACGGGATATTATCGACACCAAGTTTCCGATGGCTGTCCAGCGTTCCTTGAAGTTGGACAGAAACATGGCGTGTGCTGAAGAGGTGGAAGGTGCTGTTGAAGATGACGGGGATGGATTGGTGGTCGGAATAGGATTAAGGCTTGAGAACAGGTGTACGAGAGATGAGGACAGATCCGATGAAGCGTCGACTTGCATGTCGTTGGTCGCAGGCTGCTGTCCGGCGACAGAATCAAGCGTAGCGTACACCTGGCCATGAATCGAATCCAGCGACAACATCACAGACGCAATGTCAGCATATGGCCGCCAGAAGCATGCCGGACCCATGGGCAGGACGGATGCAGGACACTCACCGAGTCTGTGACGACGACAATAGCACCCAGCGCAGATTCCAGCGAAGCCATTTGCGAGTCGAGCACGGCCAAGTCACCGAGAGCCGCGTCGTGCTGGCGACGGTACTCTTCCATCTGCAGCCATATGGCCTTTTTCTGGTATGCGAGGACGACGCCCTGTGTATGGCAAGCAGGGTAGCAGCAGTAGCAAGCGGCAGTAGTAGCAAGTGGCAGCAGAGGATAGCAGTGGACAGCAGCGAGCAGCAAGTACAGCAGGTTGTTGACAACGATACATTGAGGCAGCGGCAGCGGCAGCAGCAGATGGAGAGGCAGGTGGCCAGCAGAAGCAGACAAGGGCCGGACAGAGGCGCATGCGGGCCAGAGAGCAGCGGGACGTTCAGGGCCAGACAGCAGGGCCAGCGGACGTGCGAGACGTGCGAGACGTGCGAGACATGGCCAAGATGAGCGAGACGGCGTGCAAGGGTCAGCACGGGTGGAGCAGGCGTGGGGGGGCATGCACAGCACAGCACGGCACGGCACGGCACGGCGAGGGCAGGGAGAAGCCGCCAGCATGCGCACGACGCACCTCGAAGCTTTTGGGGTCGTGGGCAGGGTCGGGCTCGGCAGACGCAGCGCCGGCCTCGAGGACAGCGTGACGGGCCGTGTTGCCAAGACCGCCGCCGTTCAAGGGCAGCGACGGCAGCGACGACAGCGACGGGCCGCGGTTGGGCCGCTTGGCAGCAGAGTGCGGCGCGGCGTAGTGGTCGTCGGCCTCGGCGTCGCCGTGGCTGCCGCCCGCAGCGTCTGGCCGCCCCGGGCCAGCGGCACCGTTGCTGCTGCTGGCACTGCCGGTGCTGCCTGTGCTGCTGGCGCTGTTTGCGAGTCCAGCCAGCGGCCGCTTTCGCTGCGATTCCCATTCGGGCGACTTGGTCGCAAACTGTGCAACAACGTGAGGATCCCGGCTGCCCGGCTGCCCAGCCCAGCCCAGCCCAGCCCGAGGCCTTCCCTCGGCGACGGGCGCCGCGCGGCTGTGGAGCTTGGGCTAGACGGTTGCCCACGCCCAAGCCCTTGCATGCATCGCCCTCCCCTGCTCGCTCACTGACGACATGCTCTGGCCCCACTCACAGATACCGCAATGTCTGGCAGAGTCGGTCTCGGAAGTGCGCCTGGCGAGCCCGTGAAGGCCCAGCCTGCCGGCGGTGTCGTCCATGAGCTGCTCAACCCTGGAAACGGCAAGGTCGTCTTCCACGGTGGCCTGTGAGTGCACCTCTTGCCCGCCTCTTGCCCGCCATCAGCACCTGCTCATCGCCTGCGGGCGTTGGTCGATTTTCTTGTCTCGATTGGTTCGCTGGCACAGACGACTGACGCTTGTGCACGGACAGGTTCGCGATTGCCGTGTGGGTCCTCGCCAGCTTCGGCGATGTCTTCCAGGTCTAAGCTGTGGCTAGATCGCAGCTTCCAGTCTCCGTTTTGTTGTATTCGCTGGCCGCCAACATAGGCAGGCAGCAACGAACACCATCAACAGCAGTAACTCAACAAGACGTCTTCAATGAATGCACCGGTCAACTCAGACACGACGCTTCGCAACCAACAAGACGGAGATCGGGCTCGAGAGCCAGTGCCAGTGCCCTCGGACGCAACCGCTTTTTTGTCGTTTTTGGTAACGGGGAAGACTCCGTTATGGACGACTGAGACTGGCGGCTCAGACAGTGTGGGACTCTTCGTGTATCACCACGACATACCCACTGAGAAACCCCGGCTGCTCTGTGCATGCGCGATCGCCCACACCAACATGATCGTCGCATGTGCACAGTTGGGTCGCCACCATCCAACCCGCAGCAGCAGCAGCATGAATGCCCTCAGATCCCCTCGAGCCAGCATCGCACATTGCATGCACAGCAAAACATGCAATCCTCTCCAGCATCAGATGACAATCAAGGAAGGCGAGAACAACACCTCATGGCTGCCAGAGGACGTCGACAGGCTCAAGAGACGCGCGCACACAGGCATTCCCACCAGAAAGCAGACCCACAAGACCAACCAGCTGCAGAGCATGCAGAGCCGTCTCATCCAAAACCGCTACAGCCACCCCCACCAGACTGGCTCTGCATGCTATGAGCAGCCAGTGTGAGTCTGCATGCTTGCCAACACCAGCCGATGCACGTCGCGTCTCGTCCCTCCACGTCTCGGCCACATCACGCCATGTCGTCTCAACCAACCTGGTGATTGTCATCTGTGCTGCATTGCCCACAGTCGCGATCGTCCCAAACCGTCAATTCCAAGAGATGCACACGGAAGCAGAGACAGGCATCACGGCAAGCAGACAGGCATGCAGACAGGCAAAGAGAAGAGGCGAAAACACCAACAGAAAGTGAACAGTCTTACAGATAGCCCAAAGGCAGCGTGCAGCTGAGCAGCATGACCAAGCTCGGTCGAATGGCAACGTGTCAGTCGAATCTGGCCATGTTGGAAGCATTCAGGACGTACCAGATGGAGGTGTTTGGATGCTTGGCTTGCTTTACATAGCGACAGAGGCCAGTGGGCCTATTCCATGCACATAAGAGAGACACAAGTGCTGAAGTTCCAGTGGCTGTGCACACTCTCAGTATTGAACCATACATGCTCCAACGCGCTCACCACGATCAATGGTCAGTCCGAGTACAACAATAGCAAGCAGCGCACAGCCCGTTGCGGCACGCACCATGATACCCTGCGATCTACAAGCCGTTGAATGGCGACGAATGGCTGCCTCCCCACCTCCCACTTGCCATTCGCCGACACCAGCCTGTTCCTTGGCCGCCGTGCGACTTGATCGTGCCATTGGCTTGACCTGGTTGGTTGAGCAGCCCACATTAGCGGCCCAATCCTGGTTGAGCAGCCCAATCTTGATCGTGCCATTGAACGACCGCGACGTGTTCACACTGGCACGTTCAAGACCGTCTCTGGCCGCATTCGATCGTACACGATCACCAATATCAATGGTTAGCCAGAGTGCCACAATCACAAGCATCGCGCATCGCATGCTTGATCGCACCATCAAGCCCAATCCGCTGGCTATCGACAAATGGCATCCACCCAACCTCCCACTTGCCATTCGCCGACACCAGCCTGTTCCTTGGCCGCCCTGCGTCTTGATCCTCCTGCTTCCTGACTCCTTGTATTCCATCGCCTACAGCTTGCTCTTCCCCTCACACTTGACGTCTTGCATCGCCTCTATCTTGTCCGTGCTTGCCTGCTTGCTGGCACTGCTTGCTTGACATTGCCTATCGTCTTGGATCCGTTCATTGACTTGCTCTTGCAGTTCACCGTCTGGTTCTCAATCCTCACTCACACACTCACAATGCACTTGATCGTCCATCGGATGCAGAGGCGGTCACAAGCGTCAGCGTGAGCAAGCAGAACGAGACCACAGGCGATGCATGCAAGTGTGCAGCATTGCCTTCTCACTCAGCCATCCATCCATCCACGAGATGCCTTTGCAAGCAGCCAGCCGCGTGCCAGTCGGTCGTGAGAGTCAGCGTCCAGCATGCAGACAGCAGACAGACGGCTTGCCAAGCATGCAGCCACATCCACCAGCCGACTCCTGATCGAGTGCAGGCACTGGCACTCACCCCAGCCCTCACACTCGACGCTCGCCTCCAAGCGCCACCAGCCGATCTTGCCCCTTGACCGACGAAACGGCTTCACGCGACACTGTTCATCTGCTGGCGCTGCCTTGAGCTTGTTGGATCCTGCGCCAGGTGTTCGCTTCGCCTTGGCTCTGCAGCTGCTGTGCATGTGGGCAGGCGGCCAGGCTGTCAGCCGCCACACAGACTCGCAGCTACACGCCGTGCCAGCCACTTGCCCCTTGCCCGTTCATGCTGCGCCGATGCTCCTCTCGCAGCCCAGCCATCGACCTCTCCGACAGCCCGCCCCACACAGCGGCTGCAACACTCAGCAACCCAGACCCATGCAGGCCATCTGCTGCACACTCCAGCAGCCCGCCACCAACCAGCCAGTCAGTCGGTCAGTCAGTCAAGCAAGCAAGCAAGCCAAGGCACCACCAGCCGCCGTCGCTGTGCAGCCGCTGTTCCTCTTGGCGACCCACGGCCCTGCGGTGTCTGTCGAGGCGGTCGTGCCTTCGTTGTGCTGCTCGCAGACACCGCAGACACCGCAGCGTCATCAAGCGTGCCTGTGTCGACCGCCTGCAGAGCATCCATGGCTGCCGGCTTGGACCCACGAGTCTGCCTGCGGATCGGCGTGCGGCTGGCCGATGGATGCTGCGAGGGATGTGCCCGTCGAGTCGAGCAGCCAAGAGGGCGGATTCGGTCGCATGGAACGAGGAAGAGGCGTCGGTCAGTCATGGCAAGTGAGGCTTTGCCAGCCACATCACCGTCGCAAGCAGAGTGTCTCCATCGTCGCATCGTCGCATCGTCGCATCGTGGCTGCCGGTGGATGCTGCGATGGCCACGCACACGTCATCGCCGCTGCCGCGCCATCTCCACGTCGCGACCGCGTCACTGGAAGCGAGCGGATCCAACGCGACTCACGGCTGGCGACTGCGCGAGCCGTCTGCAGGCACGCACTCGCTGGAAACGCTGCTGCCGTGCTGCGATAGGCGGCATGCCAGCCACCAGCAAGTCGGCCATGCAGACGGACGGCGTGCGGCACGCAGGTAGGCAGTGCCAGCGGGAGAGGGGCGGCAGACCGTCGCTGCTCATGCTCTCTGTTGCTGGGAAACCCAGACAACAGAGCGGAGTGGCGCGGTCGCCCATCACCGCAGCCGAGGGGATGGCAGCGGCCAGAGCAAGACCAGCAGTCGGGAGGGGAAGCGGCAGCAGGCAGGCAGGCAAGGCAGGCAAGGCATACAGAGACAGCAGCATGCGCAGAGCGTATGCAGTGAGAGCGAGAGGGCAATGTGCCACGTACCTGCTGGTCTGTGTTTGGTGTCTGGCTGCTGTATCTTGGAAGCGAAAGCATGCGGGATGTGTGGGCGGAGAACAAACCGGAGGGCGGAGAGGAGGCAGGCGCAGGAGGGCGGACAGACATGCGAGTGTGCTGTGGGTTAGACAAGAGCGGCTGGCTGCCATGTAGACTGTCGCACGCTCCACGAGAGCAACAGCAAGCAGCAGCAACAGCAGCAGCAGCAGCGACCATAACACGCACGGCAAGAGGAGTCTTACTGTCGTCCTTGGCAAACACGTGTCGCAGATAGTTGGTCAGACCGCGACCGCCTTGTTGTGTGTAAGGAAAGATCAAGCAATTGGCAAGACACACGGATGCTGCAAAGGCAGCCATGCAGATCCAGCTGCGACCGACCGACTGATGGCATGCTGGCAATGGAGACCGCCACATTGGCTGCAGGCAGTCGATGGCAAGGCAACGCATGGCATGCTCTTGGGGTAGCCAGCAGCGGCGTGCTGGCTGTGCGTCTGATGACGCAGCACCTCGCCCTGTCACTGGCGATCCGCTGCAGTGCCGGCAGACTCGCCAGCCAAACAATGCGCGTTGAGAGCATGTCCATGCGCGTCGTGTGTCGCGAATGCTGCTCGCTGGCCCGACGCGTGGCTGCGGGATGACTGCGGATGGACTGTCGAGCGTGTCTGATGCGCTGTGATGCGACGCACGCGCATCATCCCGCCCTTCACGCCTTGCTTGCTTAACGGCAGATTGCATTCAATTGCCAACGCCTCGTCGATCTGCCCGCTATGCAATATGGAAATGCATGCGTCTCTGGATGGCGATGCATTGCCGTGCCATTGAGTCGCTTTCATTGGCAGTCGCAATGCCAGTGGCAGACTCGATCCACGGCTCAGCAGAGCACGGATGGTGGGAATGAATGCCGCAATGTGCACACGCCGCCTCTGGCTGCAGCGTGGATGGTGTTGCAGTGGGCATGCTGGCAAGCCATACCGGTGCCTGCCAGCTCGCTCTGTTCATTCAACGCAATGAGATCCTGCGAGTCTGCCTGCATCTGCCTGAACAACCATCTGCCTTGCACGCCGCGAGTCGCAGGCATCAGCCTCCATGAGCCTGTCGACCATGTCGCCGTCGTCTTCAGCAAGCGCAACCTGCTCGCTGTCGCCATCCACAGGCGTGTCCGCGCCACTCGCGGTTGTCGTTCCAGTCGAACTGGCTCCCTTGCTGCCCTTCCCGCTGTCCTTGGGGACCTGAGATGACCGACTGGAACTCGACGATCGCCTCGCCCTTGAGACGGTGCAGCAGCGACGGCCGCTCCTTCTTGCTGAGCAGCAGCGATCCGCTTGTCTTGGACTGGAAGAACGGCAGCAAAATAGGCACAGACACGCTGTTGTCGGCATGGGCAGATGGATGGAAGCCAGCCGTGGCGAGTGAGAACGCGCCGTGTTGGGCAAAGTCACCAAACGGCAGGCAGTCCAAGGCCACTCACGATCCGGTGTAGTCGGGCTCAAGCAAAGGCTCAGACCGCAGCAGACAGCTGGCCATGGCTGGTGGGCGACCATCCATCCATCCATCCATCCATCCAAGGCGGCGTTTCAGCGAGTGGTCTTGCCTGGCATTGCTGGCAATGAGCAGAGTATCCACAAGAGCATACCGAGCTGAGAAAAGCGCTCACGAGCGAGGCCAGAGAACTCGGAGAGCATCGGATGCTCATGCTTGATGGGTCTGCATGGACAGCCTTGCTCTCGACTGGGCCGAGCATGCACGAGCTGTCGACCAACCCGACGGACTGCCGCCCTTATGCTGGCCCGCTCTGCTGTGGTGTGCATCGGGACGGTCTTGGTCTTGAACGCATCGGATCCTTGCCGGATTGACGCTGCTTGAAGCATCCTGTTGGATGCTTTTCAGGCAAGGTTGCATTCACACGGCATGTCGAGCAAGGCAGATACGCCGTGTGAATGCCAGCATCGTCGTGCTCTCACGGTCGCTGATGCGTGTGATCTTGCTGTCCTTGGCATCGCCAAGCCAGCCCATGGATGCCAGACGAGCAGGATGTGCGCATCACACTGGCTGCCATGTGCCATCCTGCAGTGTGCGCTGCGTGCGACGTTGAGCCTGCACCGATGCACACACGGCTGTTGCATCGCAAGGGTCGTTGTCGCTGCTGGATTGATTTTGGTTGATTTTGGTTGATTTTGGTTGGTTTTGGTTGGTTTTGGCGCAAAATCGAGCAATGTTTGGC
>JAHLKH010000158.1:0-64972 GCA_025526915.1 Entophlyctis helioformis | reverse complement strand
TCCAGATGCAGAAGACAGCCAATATCATACGAGATCCGGTCTTTGACCCGCGACGCTCGGAAGGTGCACGGTTCCTGATGCTTGCACGCGTGGGCGGCATCTACACGGCTCGCCGCGCCATCAACGCCAACCTGCTCGACCCAGCCCACCCGTTTGGTGACGGTTCATGCTGCATCATGTGCGGCGAGGATCTGGGAAGCACGCTGGAGATTGCGCACTTTGCGCTCGAGTGCACAGAGGAGCGGATCGTGGCTATCCGCACAGCGCACGGGCAGCGTGGCTTGGACGCACGGTTCGCAGCAGCGCGCGCCATTGCAACGCACGAGAATGTGGGACACCCACAGATACGCGGCGATCTTGTACATATTGTTTCTGACGTGGTAAACTTGATGTGGGGGTTAGTCCTTGGCGGGACGTGGGGCGAAGCATTTAATGCGGAGCAGATGCGGAATTTCGAGGGCGATGGGTTGGCTATGGTGGGTTTTGCGGACTTCCTGCAAGCGTCTATTTGGGTGTACCGGTCTGAGCTCTGGGCACACAAACGGCGCGCTGTAGGGTAAGGGTACCTGTGGGATTTGCCAACGAGCCTATGCCATCACTGGTGGGGCATGCTATGCGAGCATTTGGAATGAAGCTTTCTTATCCATCAAAAAAAAAGGCGAGCTTTTCGTAGTGTGTGTGTGTGGTTGTGATCCATCGGTTTTGTGACAGTCGTGTACTTTTTGCAACTGGGGAGTTTTGACAAACAAGAGTGGAAGCTTCCGTGGCGCAATGGCTAGCGCGTAACGCTGTTAACGTTAAGGTTGGTGGTTCGAGCCCACCCGGGAGCGTCTCTTTTGCCCGTCTTGCTTTCCATTTTGCACATCACGACTGTCTGCCTGTCTGGCTGCCTGCCTGGCTGCCTGCCCTTCTCTTTTGCCACAATCACACCATGCCAAGGCTCTTGCTTCATTCCGTTGCTCACTCCGACTGCCGTCCGCTGCTGGTCACTTGCCAAACGACCGTGGGTCAAGGCACATGCCAAGCTCAATGCCCGGATGCACCGCTCGGAACTGCTGCGTCAGCTCATCCACCATCCACGACATCCCCGTGCCGCCATAGTACGACGCAATCGCGTCCGTCTTCTTGCAAAAGTCCAGATCCGCCAGCCGGATGCTCTTGAGCGTCGGCCGTTGCAAGGGCAGCGCCAGAAGGTCGCACTCGGAAATGACCCGGTCGCTCAGGTAGTGGTCGCTCGTGCCGCCGCAAATGCGCAGCACCTGCAGACTGTCGAGGTGCTCGACAATGCGCAGGATCGCGTCCATGTCCATGCCGGCCCGTGTGCTGAGCATCAGTGTGATCTCTTTGAGACGCGACAGTCCTGATGGGTCTTGGTTGGCGTCTGGCGCTGTGGCTGCTGCATGCGGTGTGCGTTCGGCTGGTGGCGTCGAGACTGCCAGACTGTGCATCTGCTCAACCAAGCGTCCGTCGATGGATGCATGCTGCTCGTGTTGCTGGCTGCCAGACACGCTGCTCGTGTGGCCATCTTGCACAGGCAAACCGCCAATCCCACTGCCACCGTCAATCCCACTGCCACCACCAACCACGTCGGCTCCAACCACGTCGGCTTCAGGCACAGCTGCCACCACCATGCTTGGCACATACGCCGCTGGAGTCACGTTGCTCAGTTTCCAAATGTGCAGCGACTCGAGATGCCTGCACTCTTGCAGCAGATCGCGGATCCCCTCGTCTGTGATCTGCTGTCCCGTGCCTGGCTCGACAAGCCGCTGGTACCGACTGCGCTGCGACATGTCCGTCAGGAACGCCGTGATGGAAGCGAGCCGCGGACACGCTCTTGCAATCGTCCGCAGCCCTTCGTTGGACATCTCGGCCCACGACAGACTGAGGCGTGCGAGACGGCGGCAATGGCCAGCAGTTCCGACGGTCGAGACGAGCGGCGACACTTGCGATGCGTGCTGTGTGGACGGCTCCTTGGGCGATGCGTCTTGCAGCAATGGCAGTGTGGACGGCAATGGCGACGGTGGAAGTGGCGCTGCAAAACACTGGCGCACAAAGTCGTCGGTCACGCGCATGCGCAGATCCAGGCTCACAAGCCGCGACAAGGCACGGCCCCACGGCAGCAGTGCAAAGTTGTCGCAGAAGAACTGCAGCCGCAGCGACCGCAAGTTTGTGCAGCTGCTCATCAGGATGAACAGCGCATGCTGGAGCGAGTATCGCGCAAACACGGCCGGCACGGCCAGCAGAGCGTCTGGCGCTGTCGGTGCCGTCGCACAAGTGTCTGGTGGGATGGCAGCCTGTTCAGTAAGACCGCTCTGACTGCAGCACGCTTGTGTCGCGGTGATGTCGCCAATGCCCGAGTCCAAACGCACAAGGTCAGATGGCGATGGCGATGACGATGGCGATGACTGTGCAGCTGCATCTGTGCCATGTGTGTCTCCTGCGCCAAGATCGCTGCCTGTGGTGCGATCGGTGTTGAGGAGTTGCAGATGCTGCACTTGGCTGCTGCCATCCACTTCGTCGACCTCGCCATCCTCGCCGCCAACAAACAGCCACACGTCGTCAACGTGAAGCACAAAGTCCAAGTATGTGGTGCGGCGCAGAGCATAGAGAGTGTCGCTGTCTGGCTGCTGTGTTGCCGGTGGCAGCGGCAGTGGGAGCGGCAGAACACGGCGTCTGTTGAGCAGCGCGTGGATGAATGCAAGCCACGCTGCTCTGCGGACGGTTGGGCCGATGCGCGGTGCGGCCCACAGACGGGCAATGGACGCGCTGAAGCACGCGCGGTTGACGAGCGCCAGAGCACGCAGATGGGACGGCTTGTCAAGGAAGCGCGCAATGAGCGAGAGCAGCTCGACTGGCAGACGGCGCATCTATCTGAGGCGTTGTGTGATGTGTTGCTGTGCGTGTGTGCGTGTGTCGCTGTGCCTTGTTGATGCAAGCAGGAAGAGCAGCCGCGACTGGCCGCTGCGGAAGTTTCGCGGCAAGTGGCGCGCCTCGTGACTCACAGGCAGCAGCAGGCAGCGGCGCGTGTGTGGCCGCGGCTGGCGGGCTTGTCCACGCAATGCGCAACCGCATCCGCTGCACCAACAACCGCCGCGAACCGCACGAACCACACGAACCACACGCTGCCATGCCGGCTGCACTCGCGCCTGTCCAGCCGCGCACTGCCAGCCGCACTCCCACGCTCGCGTCGCTCATGGACGGGCTCGTTGTGACTGAGGCTGCTCCTGCTGCTGCTGCCGACCACGAGCACGACATCAGCATCGACCACGACGCCAGCGGTGCACTTGAACAGAAAGGGACGCCACTTGCTCGCAATGCGCCGCTGTTCCCTCGCACGCCTGCGGCTGTCGACGGCAATCGGCCGCAACACAAGCAGCTGCATGAGCACAACAACCACAACCACAACCACAACCAACAGTCCCAGTCGCAGGCGCAGTCGCAGGCTCAGTGGCCGGCCGGCCTTCGCCGCAAGCGCACCAAGCAGGGCCGGCCGGCGTCGCTGTATCCGCAAAGCACCAGTCTCCCGTGGCACTTTTCGTGGCTTGACCAAGACCGCATGGTCGGCGGCATGGGTGCGCCTGTGAGTGGCTTGCCGAGACTGCATGTGCAGGCTGCATGTGCAGGACGGATGCCCAGCCAGCCATACTAGAGATCGCAGTGCCGCTGACACCAACCAACCCCCGCTCGCCACAGACGGACCGTGCACACTTCCGGTCCATGGCAGATGCCGGCGTCGGCCTGATTGTGACGCTCACCGAAGCGCCTCTGACTGCGCATCGCAACACGGATCTGGACGCTTGCGCTGGCTGTGAGTGCGCGCTGCCCATGACCACAGCACTCTCGTACACGACTAATTGGATGTCTGACTGTCTGACTGACTGCCTGGCAGGCGGCTTCCGTTGGACCGACATCGACTACGAGGACGACCTGTTCATGCATCTGCACCACGACGATTGCCTTGACGTGCTCTTCCTGCCCGTCCCAGACGGACACGCGCCGCTGTTTGAGCAGGTCGATGCATTCCTGCACCACACAGACGCATACGTGGCGCGTGGCAAGCGAGTCGTGGTGCACTGCCAGGCTGGCGTGGGTCGCACGGCCGTGTTCCTGGCTGCGTACCTGATGCACAAGCACGACCTTGCTCCCGATGCCGCGATATCCATGCTGCGGCACGTGCGGCCACAGTCGATGCAGCTCTCGGATGACTACTTTGACGATCCGTTTGTGTTGCGGCATGGCGCCAGCTTCTCGCGCAACCTGATGCAGGAGTCCTTTGTCGAGTGCTACTACGAGTACATGACAAGCTCTGGCGTTTCCTCGACTGCACCAACATCGCCAACACCATCAGCATCGCCAGACATCCCTCTCAGTCTCGCACCGCGTGTCAACAACACCAACAACAGCAGCCACAAGACGACATCCTTGTGCGGCATGGACTCTTGCCCACACGACATCAGCAAGATGAACATGGCCTGCATCTCGGCATCATCGACCATGAGTGCCATTGCCGAAGAAGCAGATGCATCCGCAGATAGTGCCAGCGAGTCTGATCTGGCAACATGCGCAAGTGGGTCGACCATTGACTGCCGCAGCAGCTTCACCAAACACAGCAGTCGAAGCAACAGCAGCGTCAGCATCAGCAGAGGCCCAGCCGCCACACACTGCGGCTCCCAACGCGGCCGTGACGCAGCGCAACGGTCGCTGAGACGCGTGTTTTCGTCATCGTCGTCTGTGGCATCCTCGCTGTCATCAATAGACACGCTGCATCTGTCGTTTGATGGCTTGGACGACTTGGACGACTTGCAGGAATCGGCCAACTCTGGCGAGGACGAGGACGCATCAGAGTCTGTTGATACAGACAATGCCAACCACACAGACGCTGCTGGCCATCCACTGTCAGCAGCGTCAGCAAAGGATCACAGCGACAGCGACAAGAGTCACGTCGATGCACGACTCATGCCACTTTCGACACAACCGTCGACACCGCCAGCATCCTCACGCTCGCTGTGTTTTGCGTGTCGCGGTGTCGTCTCTTTCGGCCCATACCGCATCACACCAATGGCATGACAACATGTGACGGCGACAGATCGACTCGCTCATTAATGAAACAAGCACCGTGTATTTATGGACATGCAGTGACATGAAAGGAATGACATGATGGACGCTCTGTGGCAATCCAGCCATTCATTCACTGATCTTCGTCTTCGTCTGGATAGTCGTCGTCGTAGTTGGACACATGCGCAACCACGACGCCGCCATCGGCTGCGGCTGCGTCCAGCCACTCGGCCACGTCTGTGTGCCCATTCTGCGCCGCGTAGTCCATTGCCAGGCGTGTGCATCCCTCGCGTCTGTGTGTCGCCAGCCACTGCACCACAGACAGATGTCCGTGCTCGGCGGCCCAGTCGATCGCATCCTTGGTGCATCCCTCGGTCCTGTTGTCGTGCAGCCACTGCACCACCTGCAGATGCCCGCCGCGTGCTGCGCCGTCCATGGCACCGGTCGAGCACGCCTTGCTGCCTGCCTCGTGCAGCATCTGCAGCACCTCGAGATGGCCGCCGCGAGCCGCGAGGTCCATGGCAAGAAACCCGTCCCACGCGCGCATCTTGGCTATGCGGACATCGCACTCGTCGACAAGGTGCCTGAGCAGGGCAGGATGGCCGTAGATCACGGCGTGCCATGCCAGCGCGAACCAGCAGCGGATGCTCAGCAGATCCAGCCAGCCGTTGCGCATGGCAATGTGGCGCAGCTGTTGGTGCACTGTGAACACGGCTGGGCCGCGAGTGTGCACGACAGAGAGTGTGTTGTGCTCGCTGTCGATGCGGCGGTCGGCGGCAAAGTCGGCCTGGTCCGGGAAGCGAGCGCACAGACGGCAGAACAGCGAGCGCGACCGCACACGCAGCATGCCGTTGTTGGTGTCGAGCAGCGTGTCCGGCAGCAGCTGCAAGTCGCCGGCCCAGTCGAGGGCGATGGCATCGGCCCAAACAGCAGCGACGGTCGTGTTGTCGCGAGTGCGCTCGAGTGTGCGCTTGGTGCCCAGCAGGCCACACAGGAAGCGGGTCAGAGGACCGGCCAGTGCGAGGGTGATGGCGTGCAGCTCGGCAGGCAGCCTGTCCCAGTGGCTGCTGCCGTGCGGCAACCGAGCAGCCGTCGCAGCAGCCTGATCGGTGATTGCCGCAGCGTGCACAGCAGCAGCGTCCTTGATCCGCTGCACGATGCCGTCGTGGCCATCGAGCGAGTCTGCATCCGAGTCTGCATCCGAGTCTGCGTGCGAGTCAGCAGCGTGCGAGTCTGCGTGCGAGGCAGCAGCGTCTGGCTGGCCACTGGACAGACGGCCGCTCATTGCGCCGACGGGCCAGATCTGTGCACGCCGCGCGCCACGACACACGCCGATCCGCAGTCGAGTCACGTGACGGACGGCCGCCATAAGAGCCAGAGCAGACGCCGCCCGGCTCTTGCCCCTCATAGGAAAGGCTCGTTCGAAGCTCGCAGCGGCCCCCTCTGTGCCCCTGCGAGTCAAAACATGCAGCCGAGAGCAAGCGCTGTTCCTCGGTCGTCGTGCTGCCTTGGCCTGATGGTGTCGCAGTGTGACATTACCCGGATCATCGACAGCCTCTTGCTTTGTGTGCTTTGTGTGCTGCTCGCTTGCTGGATGTGCAACTGCTGCTTGCCTGCTCGCTTCGTATGCTGCTGCTACTGCTGCAGGCGGCTCTTGCGCTCGCTGCTGTCGGAATCGCCGGCCATGGCCAGCCTGTGTGCGCCAACGCCGGCTGTGCATGGCCGTCGATTGTTGCGGCTTCCCGCCTGCAGCAGCAGACGCACACACGGACAAGCACAAGCAGATGCACACACACGCAGACCCGCCTCTCTCCTCCCTCGTCCCCTCCTCACACAGACGGCGAGCCTCGGCCTGTGATGCTTTCATATATGTTAGACTTCCGAGCGGCTCTCGAGCCTCTGCGGACAACTTCAGCCTGAGGCCGGGCTCGTCGTCTTGCTGTCTGGCTGCAGGCTGGCTGCTGGCTGGCTGCAGGCTGGCTGCCATCCATCGCATCGTGCGCTGTCCCCACCACGCACGCTTGGTTGCTGCGGCATGCGAGCTGCTCTTGAGAGTCGATGCCGCGAGCACGGCCAGCTCGAGCGGCTGGACACTGGCCATCTTGAGCGAGACGTTGCCCAGCAGATGCACGGCAGATGCACGGCAGCAACGCAGATCTCGACACTGGCCAAGTGCTCTCAGAGTCCTTGGCTGTCGAGAGCAGCAACAGTCCATGCTGCCACCCACACTCGGCATGCAGATCCCACAGCGACGCTCGGAAGGCGTGCGGTTTCTGATGCTCTCTCGTGTGGGCGGCATCTACACGGCTCGCCGCGCTATCGACGCCAGACTGCTTGATCCGACCCACCCGTTTGGCGACGGTTCACGCTGCATCCTGTGCGGCGAGGATTGCTTGCTTTGCACTCGAGTGCACAGACGAGCTGACTGTGGCACTTCGCACAGTGCATGGGAGGCGTGGCTTGCACGCATGGCTTGCAGCAGCACACACTGACGCTGGCGGGACATGCTATGCAGGCACTTGGAATGAGGCATGCATTCCAGTCAAAACGGCAGCTCTTGCGCGAGTCGTCGAGTGGGCCGACAGATGAGAGATGCTCATTGGCGTGGCCAAGTGCCACATCCCGCCTTTATTCAAACGCAGAGTCTTGTCTGTCCATTCCTGTCCACGGCACTCATGAACACCGATCTACTGCTATGGCATCTGCTCTAGATGACAGCCGCTCAACTTGGTGACCTCGACAGAATGCCACGCAGCCACACAGCCACAGAGATGCATCTCGGCATCGCTTGCCGACATCAGCGTTGTGGATCCCTCTGATTGGCTGCTGTTTCGCAAGGGACCCGCATCAATATCAGCAAAGCACTCAAAATTTTAAAACACGCTCTGCTTGGCTCTCTGAAACAAAACGCTCAAAATGGCGACGCCGTTGCCCGCTGCATCCAACTCATCCCATCCAAACACATGAGCGCACCTGCAGACTGCGCTGTTCTCGCCCAGGCGTTCCCGCCGGTCTTTGGCAATGTCACTGACTGCTGCAGTCCTGCATCGCAAACCATGGACACAGTTGGTTGCGCCAACGGCAGAGTCACCGGCCTGTGAGTGGCTGTCATCGTTCTTTGGCTTGCACGCTGCACCTCCTTGCTGACCACCGCTTCAACGCCACCATCTTGGCCAGCTTTCTGATTGGTAGCAAACTGACCGGCACGCTGCCCGAGTCGCTCGGATCGCTCACTGAGCTTGTGTCTCTGTAGGTTGCGCTTTGGCCAACTCAGCCGCTGCAATCCACTCAACACCTCACTTCGGCTCACCTTTCCATCTTATAGCCGGCTCGCCAACACCAAGTTGACTGGCACGATCCCAGCGTCTCTTGGCAACCTCTCCAAGCTGACGTCGCTGGACATTTCCAACAACCAACTGAATGGCCCGATTCCCGCATCGCTTGGTAGCCTCTCGAAACTGGAGAGGCTTTCCCTTTCCGAAAACCAGTTGACTGGCAGCATCCCTGCCAGCTTCAGCAACCTGACGTCTCTTCAAGTCCTGTAAGTTGTGCTTGTGCACCAGCAGCATTCGCAAGCACTGAGATCTGTGGCTGACGAGCATTGTGGCAATGGGCAGTTTTCTTGGCAGAAACGCCCTCTCTGGTCCTCTTGACGCCATCAAGCCCCTGACCAACTTGACCCACCTGTGAGTCCTTCTGTCTTTGCGAGATCCAGATGATCGGCAAGCTGACCATCCAAACAGTGACTTGTCGATGAACCAGTTTGCGTCGGATCTGTCAGCACTGCCTGATGCCCCAAAACTTTCTTACCTGTGAGTGTGGTGTATGAGATGTGTGCATTCTGGGTTGAAACTCACAGCATCATGTCTCGTTTGCAGTGACATTGGCAACAACCAGTTCAATGGCTCCATTGCAAGCTTGACCAGCCGCACGTATCTGTATTATCTGTAAGTTGGTGGATCCATCGCCCATCGTTTGGCTGTCCTGCAGCCTGGCTGACCCTTTGGACCACCAGCCGCATTTCCAACAACAAGCTGACTGGCCCGATCCCCGAGACCATTGGCCGTACATCTGGCCTTTTTGACCTGTAAGTCCATCCATCCAGCCGCTGCGTTGCACAACGAGCTGCAACACTGACTTTCTGACACGCTTGAATGCAGCCATCTGGACAACAACCCGATCACCGGCCCAATCCCTGAGTCCATTGGTAACTTGACTCGTATCCTTCGTATGTAAGTCATCTATAGTCACATCACGGCTTTCTGCTTGTCTTGTCTGAGGCGCTGAACTGAGCCTCCTGGCTCAATACATAGGTCGCTCCAAAACTGCCAACTCTCTGGCAAGATTCCTGCATCGTTCCAGAACTTGACTACACTCTCGAGGCTGTAAGTCACTGCTCTACATCGGCCACTCTGTCGTGCACATTGCATGTCACTGACACTCGCGTGCAATCTTGATGGCTACTCTCACACAGGCTGATCAATGACAATCCCAAGCTCGAGGGCTCCACCGGCTTTGTCATCAGCAGCAACGGTGGCTCTGAATGTGACGCACGCAACACCGGCATCGCGTTCACGGACGCCACCACTTCCAAGCTCTGCTTCCCTCGTAAGTCGCTCCCTGCTGCCCTGCCTAAATGTTGATGGATTCCTTTTAACACACTGCTATGCATGCCCATTCAGCCCCAGCCCCACTCAAGCCCGAGTACATCATATCGATTGTGCTGGCCTGCATTGTTGCTCTGGCGGTGATTGTCAAGGTCGCCTTGCTTGTGCACAACAGGATGAGAAAGTCGGCTGGTGCTACACAGTCAGACTCGATTGCCATGACGCCAATGTAGACTCGCCATCCATCTGTGACTTGACGCATTGCCAATCATACGAATACATCCACTCTACCATCCTCTGCATCCGCCTGTTGGCTCTGCGTGATCACGGCCTTGCAGCAGACGGCACGCACGGCTTATAGTGCACATCTGTCGTCACAGTCGCTGCTCTGTTGGCAGATGCTCGAGTGGCTCGCCATCTCATCGCGTCGTCACGTCACGCGTCGAGCATCGCGCTTTGCCGCCGACAAACCAACCGGCCGGCCGACCGACTGAGCAGCACAGCGACATGCCCAGCAAGCGACGCAACATCAAGCAGCCTCCTGCTGCCACGGCACAACCACCAACAGCCGCAAGTCTGCCCGCCTCGGCTGCTGCTGCCGTCACGCAGGCTGCACACGCTGCACACGCTGCCGCTGCCACTGCCGACACGGCTGTCAAGACTGCGACTGCTGCTGCTGCACCAACAGCCAGCGCAGTGTCTGATGCTGCCGCCGCTGTCCACTCTGCCATTGCCGCATAGCAGACCGTCGCTGCGGCCCTCGCTGCTCTGCATGACTCGCTGGCTGTCTCGACCGTCCCTGCCCCACTTGCTGCCCCTCCTCAACCATCTGCGGCCGTCGTCGTCGCTCCTCCTCCGCTGCGTGAGCTGCTGCCTGGCCACAGCTGGTGGGACTGGGTGCCGCCCACCGTCCGTCGCCGTCTGCTCGTTCTCGCTGGCATCGATCCAGACGCAAGCCGATGGGACACGCTCCCGTACGAGCTCCAGCTCATGATCCTCAAGGCGGCTGGCCCTCTCACGCTCTTCCTCAACGGTCTGCTGGGCGACAAGAACACTCCCGAGGATGGGACCGTCGAAGCGCTGTGGACCGATACCATCAACCAAGACTGGCAAGGCAACCTCGCTCTGCTGCCCGACGCCTTCTTCTGTGCCACTGAGAGCGTTGTTATCAAGTTCCCCGCTATCCACACCCTCTCGCTGTCTGTGTCTCGGTCCATGTACCACCGCCTCTGTACTCGCTTTCCAGACCAAGCCGGCACAGACAAGCGCAATGACGCTGTTATCAACAAGTATGCAGGAAACAGCGCGGTGCATCATGGCCCGATAGGAACCTTCACGCCCCTCCTCCGCCACATTCCCATGCGCAACGGCTGGTTCGACCTCGTCGACTTCTCGTACCCGATCGCTCTTGGCTGGCTCGCGATCAAGTTTGGCCATGCCGGCCTTCTCAAGCACCTTGCTGCGCACCACGGCGTCGATCTCAGCAAGTTTGATAGTTATGAAGGGAGCAAGGCAATGGATCTCGCTGCTTCGTTCGGCCACGTCGACATTCTCCCGATACTGCACGATGCAGGCAACATGTCGTGCACGTATCGTGCCATGGATAACGCGGCTGCCGGCGGCCATCTCGATGTTGTGCAGTGGCTCCATGCCCACCGTACCGAAGGATGCACGATAAATGCAATGGATGACGCGGCTCGCAACGGTAATCTCGATGTCGTCAAGTGGCTCCACGCCAATCGCAGGGAAGGATGCTCAAGACTTGCGATGAATGATGCGGCGCAGAGCGGCCACCTTGACGTTGTGCAGTGGCTCCACGCCAACCGGACCGAAGGATGCTCGGCTCGGGCGATGAATAACTCTGCACTGTCGGGCCGTCTTGATGTTGTCCAGTGGCTCCATGCGAATCGCCATGAAGGGTGTACCCCAGACGCGATGAACTACGCTGCCTTTGCTGGCCACCTGCATGTCATCAAGTGGCTCCACAAGAACCGCACGGAAGGATGTACACCAGACGCGATGAACTTTGCGGCACAGAATGGCCACCTCCATGTCGTCGAGTGGCTCCACAAGAATCGCAAAGAAGGATGTACCGATGTTGCGATCAATGATGCAGCCAAAAGTGGCCACATTGAGACCGTGCGGTTCCTGGTGGAGCACGGCTATCCGTTCACACTTGATGCTCTCCGTTTTGCAAAGACCACCACCATTTTTGGTGTTCTGGTGGACAGCATGTCCCGTCTGCGTTCGATGGAGATGCTGCAGGCGGCCAGACGCACAGCCGGATGCGGCAATCTGGTTGCGCACCTTGAGCGTGCGCTCGCTGAGAAGCAGGCGTGATCCGCCTGCCAAAACTCGTGTCACTCACAAACTGTGAGGCAGTCATCACTTTTATCATGATCAATAATGGGAGCACGCTGCTGTGCGCAAAGAAAAAGTGGTGTTCATTCATGGACGAGCATGTTCAGGCTGATGGCAGGCAGATGGCAGGCTAAAGGTAGGCCGGCATTGAGGTCAGGTGCGGTAGCTGGCAATGAGATGCGCAACGCCGTCAAAGCCCTTGCTCTGTGCGTGTTGTTGTGCATTGCGACCTGCTCTGTCCACAAGCTCATCCGACGCGCCGCTCTGTAGCAGCAAGTCGCACACCTCGCTGTGTCCACAGTGCGCGGCATACATGAGCGCCGTGCATCCAAGACGATCCACTGCATCCACACGCGCTCCAGCCTCGACCAGCATGCGACACACAGTCACGTGGCCGTACTTGGCAGCCAGCATCAGCGCCGTCCGCTGCGTCTTGTCCACCTGGTCGACGTGCGTGTCGGCTTCGGTCAGCAGCACGCGGCAGACATTCACATGGCCCTCATGTGCGGCAAGAAACAGCGGCGATCGGCCTTGCGAGTCGGGCAGGCTTGCATCTGCGCCGCATTGCAAGAGAGCGCGGGTGGACGCGGTGTGGCCACGCTCGCAGGCATGATGCAGTGCCGTCCATGAATGCAGGTCGCGGCCGTCAGCCACACCCGCAGACTGCGATCGACCGTGCGACGCGCTGGGCGATCCATGGAGCGAAGACGACGGCATTGCCGACAGATCGGTCGGGCCGCTCAGCAGACACACGATAACGTCAGCGTGGTCGCGCGCAGCTGCATGAATGAGCGGCGTCCATCCAGCTGTGTCGCGCATGCCAACGCATGCACCGCACTGCACCAGCAGCCACGCGGCCTCGGGCAGGTCGAGGTTCGCCGCGTAGATGAGCGGCGTCCATCCGTTGTTGTTGCGCGCGTCCGTGGCCGCACCTGCACCGATGAGCACGCAGCACGAATCGATGTGGTTGCGCACAACAGCGTGCATGAGCGGCGTGCATCCGCACGTGTCGGTCCACTCGATGTTGGCACCCGCACGCGCAAGACTCGACACGACGCACGAGTGGTTGAGGGCTGCCGCAACCACGATGGCAGTCCAGCCGTATCTTGTGGGGATCTCGGTGTTGGCGCCGCCTTGAACAAGCGTGTCGACAATATCCAGATGGTTGAGTGCGGAAGCAATATAGAGTGCCGTGGCTCCTGCCACGTCGCCAGCACCGCCAAGCAGCATGTGTTTGTCGACTGGCAGCACAGCGTCCAAGTGTTTGCTTGCCGACTGGCCGGCCGAGGGCAATGTCTGCTCGTGCCCTTGCTCTGGCGGTTGCCCTTGTGGTTGCTGTGGCTCGCGAAAGAGGTGCACCAGGCATCCGACGAGATCGACGTATCCGGCAGCCGCAGCCGCGATCAGAGGCCAGCCGTCAAACATGGACTCTTGGCCACGACGCTGGATCTCACTCTTGACATCCGACACGCTCTTGGCGAGGAACGGCGCAAGCATGGTGTCCAACGACCCGCCATGCTCTTGCAGCAACGTGTGCAGGCTGCGGCGAGACAGAGCACCGCGATTGCGCGGATCCAGACGCGTCTTGAGGTCGGCGCCGTTGAAGTAAGTCATGAGTGTTGGATACAGCAGCCGCAGGTCTTGGATGAGGTCCGAGTACTTGAGAACGCCAGTTGTGGTAGCATCGCTGGGTGGAAAGAGACGCCGGCAGTCGCATGTGCATGGGGTGGCTGGCTCGGAATCTGCGTCACCAGTCGCAGCAGCATCAGTTGATTCAGAGGATGGCCGCTTGAAAATGGACGGACGGCGAGACGCCGAGTTGGATGGTAGTGATGGTGGCTGTTGTGCACCAGGCGACTGTTGCTGCTGGCTTGACGCGCCGGCTGGTCGAGCAAGGAGAGAGAGCCGATGGAGAAGGGCCGATGTCTGCGAGACTGCTGTCGAGTTGATCGCGGCAGCAGGGCGAGCGGTGGTGCTTGACCGACGCTGGATGTGCTGCAGATAGGTGGTGCAAACTGACGATCGCCTCGCGGACGGCTGATCGGTGGGAGAAGTGGCCAGCAACACGGCAGAGAGCATGCCATGCTGGAGCAGAGGGCGAGTAGGAGTGCTGTTTCGTGGAGGTAATGCAACAGACATGGACGGCTGGCGGAAAACTGCATGCGTCTGGCTGCGCTTGACCGACGGGTGCAGTGAGCCAAACTGTGCAGATGCCGCTGCTGTTGTCAAGGCCGTTCCATGCCCATGCGTGCGATCAACGGCTGTCTTGGACGGTCTGAGAGCCGAGATCGCTGGCCGGTCATTGTCGCTGCCACTGCTGCTTGTCACGTAGGCACTGTCTGCATCGGCGCTCTTGACTGCAGCGCTCGTCTCTCTTGCTGCTCCTGATGGCGATCGTGGCGACGCGGGGTGCGATGTGGCCGAGTGAGGATGCGGCAGAGACACAACAGCAGTGATCTTGCAGTTTTTGGGAGCTCGAAACGACACGATCTGCATGCCGTCGCCGTCGTCCTTGATGCCATGCACAAGCGCAGGCATGGTGCTTGCCCACGATGCTGGTGATGGCGGCGACGCTGGTGATGCGACCGTGTCCTGCGGGCTGCTGGCACGACCTGATGGCTGGCCTAATGGCATGATCGGTTGTACGCATATGCCCGGCAACCGGGCTGGCGACGACGGCGCGGGGATGGCCCGGATGGTCGATGCGGTGCTGGGCGTGGAGCCGGGCCCAGCTTTTTCGGATGTATCAATCGTGGGATGCGTGCGTGCACTCTTGATTGAGCGTCTGAGCGGCACGGTCATGGGCGGGTCGGGCTGGTGGTCGGAACCCGTGACAAGGATGCTGGGCACGGCATCCTTGTCCTTGACGACTCTGGGACTCTTCAGCGAATCAAAGTCTGAGCTTGTGAGCGTGACGTCGGACGTTGGCGACAGCGGGCTCTGGACAGCCGCGGCATGCTTTTGATGGCGGTGAGGCTGATGGGCTTGGGGCATGATCTTGTGGCGTGCCTCAAGTATGTGGATGTTTTTTGGGGACGGTTGGGCCCCGTGCAAAATGGAGACTTGCGTCTTCTTATAGTTTACCCAAAGTTGTGGACGGCATGCCCGTTCCAAACGCCGATCCACTCTCCCACACCTATTGTTTGTCGGGGCATGAGTGCAATGGCCCCAACTTTCGTGGCGCGCTCTCCAGATTCATCCACCCCTTGCTCGTGTGAGTCACGGTATCCAAGCAGCTGGCAACCATCGGCGATCCATTGCGACGTATTGCAATCAGCCGTCTGGCACAGGAAATCAAATAGGGTTCTGCACAGTCTCCAGCTCACGTCGCCCATGCACTGTGCGAATAGCCACCGTCAGCGCCTCTGTGCACTCAAGCACAAAGCGAGCCGCACAGGATGCAGCGTGAACCGTCGCCAAACGGGTGGGTCGGATCAAGCAGTCTGGCGTCGATAGCGCGGCGAGCCGTGTAGATGCCGCCCACACGAGAGAGCATCAGAAACCGCACGCCTTCCGAGCGTCGCTGTGGGATCTGCATGCCGAGTGTGGGTGGCAGCGTGGACTGTTGCTGCTCTCGACAGCCAAGGACTCTGAGAGCACTTGGCCAGTGTCGAGATCTGCGTTGCTGCCGTGCATCTGCCGTGCATCTGCTGGGCAACGTCTCGCTCAAGATGGCCAGTGTCCAGCCGCTCGAGCTGGCCGTGCTCGCGGCATCGACTCTCAAGAGCAGCTCGCATGCCGCAGCAACCAAGCGTGCGTGGTGGGGACAGCGCACGATGCGATGGATGGCAGCCAGCCTGCAGCCAGCCAGCAGCCAGCCTGCAGCCAGACAGCAAGACGACGAGCCCGGCCTCAGGCTGAAGTTGTCCGCAGAGGCTCGAGAGCCGCTCGGAAGTCTAACATATATGAAAGCATCACAGGCCGAGGCTCGCCGTCTGTGTGAGGAGGGGACGAGGGAGGAGAGAGGCGGGTCTGCGTGTGTGTGCATCTGCTTGTGCTTGTCCGTGTGTGCGTCTGCTGCTGCAGGCGGGAAGCCGCAACAATCGACGGCCATGCACAGCCGGCGTTGGCGCACACAGGCTGGCCATGGCCGGCGATTCCGACAGCAGCGAGCGCAAGAGCCGCCTGCAGCAGTAGCAGCAGCATACGAAGCGAGCAGGCAAGCAGCAGTTGCACATCCAGCAAGCGAGCAGCACACAAAGCACACAAAGCAAGAGGCTGTCGATGATCCGGGTAATGTCACACTGCGACACCATCAGGCCAAGGCAGCACGACGACCGAGGAACAGCGCTTGCTCTCGGCTGCATGTTTTGACTCGCAGGGGCACAGAGGGGGCCGCTGCGAGCTTCGAACGAGCCTTTCCTATGAGGGGCAAGAGCCGGGCGGCGTCTGCTCTGGCTCTTATGGCGGCCGTCCGTCACGTGACTCGACTGCGGATCGGCGTGTGTCGTGGCGCGCGGCGTGCACAGATCTGGCCCGTCGGCGCAATGAGCGGCCGTCTGTCCAGTGGCCAGCCAGACGCTGCTGCCTCGCACGCAGACTCGCACGCTGCTGACTCGCACGCAGACTCGGATGCAGACTCGGATGCAGACTCGCTCGATGGCCACGACGGCATCGTGCAGCGGATCAAGGACGCTGCTGCTGTGCACGCTGCGGCAATCACCGATCAGGCTGCTGCGACGGCTGCTCGGTTGCCGCACGGCAGCAGCCACTGGGACAGGCTGCCTGCCGAGCTGCACGCCATCACCCTCGCACTGGCCGGTCCTCTGACCCGCTTCCTGTGTGGCCTGCTGGGCACCAAGCGCACACTCGAGCGCACTCGCGACAACACGACCGTCGCTGCTGTTTGGGCCGATGCCATCGCCCTCGACTGGGCCGGCGACTTGCAGCTGCTGCCGGACACGCTGCTCGACACCAACAACGGCATGCTGCGTGTGCGGTCGCGCTCGCTGTTCTGCCGTCTGTGCGCTCGCTTCCCGGACCAGGCCGACTTTGCCGCCGACCGCCGCATCGACAGCGAGCACAACACACTCTCTGTCGTGCACACTCGCGGCCCAGCCGTGTTCACAGTGCACCAACAGCTGCGCCACATTGCCATGCGCAACGGCTGGCTGGATCTGCTGAGCATCCGCTGCTGGTTCGCGCTGGCATGGCACGCCGTGATCTACGGCCATCCTGCCCTGCTCAGGCACCTTGTCGACGAGTGCGATGTCCGCATAGCCAAGATGCGCGCGTGGGACGGGTTTCTTGCCATGGACCTCGCGGCTCGCGGCGGCCATCTCGAGGTGCTGCAGATGCTGCACGAGGCAGGCAGCAAGGCGTGCTCGACCGGTGCCATGGACGGCGCAGCACGCGGCGGGCATCTGCAGGTGGTGCAGTGGCTGCACGACAACAGGACCGAGGGATGCACCAAGGATGCGATCGACTGGGCCGCCGAGCACGGACATCTGTCTGTGGTGCAGTGGCTGGCGACACACAGACGCGAGGGATGCACACGCCTGGCAATGGACTACGCGGCGCAGAATGGGCACACAGACGTGGCCGAGTGGCTGGACGCAGCCGCAGCCGATGGCGGCGTCGTGGTTGCGCATGTGTCCAACTACGACGACGACTATCCAGACGAAGACGAAGATCAGTGAATGAATGGCTGGATTGCCACAGAGCGTCCATCATGTCATTCCTTTCATGTCACTGCATGTCCATAAATACACGGTGCTTGTTTCATTAATGAGCGAGTCGATCTGTCGCCGTCACATGTTGTCATGCCATTGGTGTGATGCGGTATGGGCCGAAAGAGACGACACCGCGACACGCAAAACACAGCGAGCGTGAGGATGCTGGCGGTGTCGACGGTTGTGTCGAAAGTGGCATGAGTCGTGCATCGACGTGACTCTTGTCGCTGTCGCTGTGATCCTTTGCTGACGCTGCTGACAGTGGATGGCCAGCAGCGTCTGTGTGGTTGGCATTGTCTGTATCAACAGACTCTGATGCGTCCTCGTCCTCGCCAGAGTTGGCCGATTCCTGCAAGTCGTCCAAGTCGTCCAAGCCATCAAACGACAGATGCAGCGTGTCTATTGATGACAGCGAGGATGCCACAGACGACGATGACGAAAACACGCGTCTCAGCGACCGTTGCGCTGCGTCACGGCCGCGTTGGGAGCCGCAGTGTGTGGCGGCTGGGCCTCTGCTGATGCTGACGCTGCTGTTGCTTCGACTGCTGTGTTTGGTGAAGCTGCTGCGGCAGTCAATGGTCGACCCACTTGCGCATGTTGCCAGATCAGACTCGCTGGCACTATCTGCGGATGCATCTGCTTCTTCGGCAATGGCACTCATGGTCGATGATGCCGAGATGCAGGCCATGTTCATCTTGCTGATGTCGTGTGGGCAAGAGTCCATGCCGCACAAGGATGTCGTCTTGTGGCTGCTGTTGTTGGTGTTGTTGACACGCGGTGCGAGACTGAGAGGGATGTCTGGCGATGCTGATGGTGTTGGCGATGTTGGTGCAGTCGAGGAAACGCCAGAGCTTGTCATGTACTCGTAGTAGCACTCGACAAAGGACTCCTGCATCAGGTTGCGCGAGAAGCTGGCGCCATGCCGCAACACAAACGGATCGTCAAAGTAGTCATCCGAGAGCTGCATCGACTGTGGCCGCACGTGCCGCAGCATGGATATCGCGGCATCGGGAGCAAGGTCGTGCTTGTGCATCAGGTACGCAGCCAGGAACACGGCCGTGCGACCCACGCCAGCCTGGCAGTGCACCACGACTCGCTTGCCACGCGCCACGTATGCGTCTGTGTGGTGCAGGAATGCATCGACCTGCTCAAACAGCGGCGCGTGTCCGTCTGGGACGGGCAGGAAGAGCACGTCAAGGCAATCGTCGTGGTGCAGATGCATGAACAGGTCGTCCTCGTAGTCGATGTCGGTCCAACGGAAGCCGCCTGCCAGGCAGTCAGTCAGACAGTCAGACATCCAATTAGTCGTGTACGAGAGTGCTGTGGTCATGGGCAGCGCGCACTCACAGCCAGCGCAAGCGTCCAGATCCGTGTTGCGATGCGCAGTCAGAGGCGCTTCGGTGAGCGTCACAATCAGGCCGACGCCGGCATCTGCCATGGACCGGAAGTGTGCACGGTCCGTCTGTGGCGAGCGGGGGTTGGTTGGTGTCAGCGGCACTGCGATCTCTAGTATGGCTGGCTGGGCATCCGTCCTGCACATGCAGCCTGCACATGCAGTCTCGGCAAGCCACTCACAGGCGCACCCATGCCGCCGACCATGCGGTCTTGGTCAAGCCACGAAAAGTGCCACGGGAGACTGGTGCTTTGCGGATACAGCGACGCCGGCCGGCCCTGCTTGGTGCGCTTGCGGCGAAGGCCGGCCGGCCACTGAGCCTGCGACTGCGCCTGCGACTGGGACTGTTGGTTGTGGTTGTGGTTGTGGTTGTTGTGCTCATGCAGCTGCTTGTGTTGCGGCCGATTGCCGTCGACAGCCGCAGGCGTGCGAGGGAACAGCGGCGCATTGCGAGCAAGTGGCGTCCCTTTCTGTTCAAGTGCACCGCTGGCGTCGTGGTCGATGCTGATGTCGTGCTCGTGGTCGGCAGCAGCAGCAGGAGCAGCCTCAGTCACAACGAGCCCGTCCATGAGCGACGCGAGCGTGGGAGTGCGGCTGGCAGTGCGCGGCTGGACAGGCGCGAGTGCAGCCGGCATGGCAGCGTGTGGTTCGTGTGGTTCGTGCGGTTCGCGGCGGTTGTTGGTGCAGCGGATGCGGTTGCGCATTGCGTGGACAAGCCCGCCAGCCGCGGCCACACACGCGCCGCTGCCTGCTGCTGCCTGTGAGTCACGAGGCGCGCCACTTGCCGCGAAACTTCCGCAGCGGCCAGTCGCGGCTGCTCTTCCTGCTTGCATCAACAAGGCACAGCGACACACGCACACACGCACAGCAACACATCACACAACGCCTCAGATAGATGCGCCGTCTGCCAGTCGAGCTGCTCTCGCTCATTGCGCGCTTCCTTGACAAGCCGTCCCATCTGCGTGCTCTGGCGCTCGTCAACCGCGCGTGCTTCAGCGCGTCCATTGCCCGTCTGTGGGCCGCACCGCGCATCGGCCCAACCGTCCGCAGAGCAGCGTGGCTTGCATTCATCCACGCGCTGCTCAACAGACGCCGTGTTCTGCCGCTCCCACTGCCGCTGCCACCGGCAACACAGCAGCCAGACAGCGACACTCTCTATGCTCTGCGCCGCACCACATACTTGGACTTTGTGCTTCACGTTGACGACGTGTGGCTGTTTGTTGGCGGCGAGGATGGCGAGGTCGACGAAGTGGATGGCAGCAGCCAAGTGCAGCATCTGCAACTCCTCAACACCGATCGCACCACAGGCAGCGATCTTGGCGCAGGAGACACACATGGCACAGATGCAGCTGCACAGTCATCGCCATCGTCATCGCCATCGCCATCTGACCTTGTGCGTTTGGACTCGGGCATTGGCGACATCACCGCGACACAAGCGTGCTGCAGTCAGAGCGGTCTTACTGAACAGGCTGCCATCCCACCAGACACTTGTGCGACGGCACCGACAGCGCCAGACGCTCTGCTGGCCGTGCCGGCCGTGTTTGCGCGATACTCGCTCCAGCATGCGCTGTTCATCCTGATGAGCAGCTGCACAAACTTGCGGTCGCTGCGGCTGCAGTTCTTCTGCGACAACTTTGCACTGCTGCCGTGGGGCCGTGCCTTGTCGCGGCTTGTGAGCCTGGATCTGCGCATGCGCGTGACCGACGACTTTGTGCGCCAGTGTTTTGCAGCGCCACTTCCACCGTCGCCATTGCCGTCCACACTGCCATTGCTGCAAGACGCATCGCCCAAGGAGCCGTCCACACAGCACGCATCGCAAGTGTCGCCGCTCGTCTCGACCGTCGGAACTGCTGGCCATTGCCGCCGTCTCGCACGCCTCAGTCTGTCGTGGGCCGAGATGTCCAACGAAGGGCTGCGGACGATTGCAAGAGCGTGTCCGCGGCTCGCTTCCATCACGGCGTTCCTGACGGACATGTCGCAGCGCAGTCGGTACCAGCGGCTTGTCGAGCCAGGCACGGGACAGCAGATCACAGACGAGGGGATCCGCGATCTGCTGCAAGAGTGCAGGCATCTCGAGTCGCTGCACATTTGGAAACTGAGCAACGTGACTCCAGCGGCGTATGTGCCAAGCATGGTGGTGGCAGCTGTGCCTGAAGCCGACGTGGTTGGAGCCGACGTGGTTGGTGGTGGCAGTGGGATTGACGGTGGCAGTGGGATTGGCGGTTTGCCTGTGCAAGATGGCCACACGAGCAGCGTGTCTGGCAGCCAGCAACACGAGCAGCATGCATCCATCGACGGACGCTTGGTTGAGCAGATGCACAGTCTGGCAGTCTCGACGCCACCAGCCGAACGCACACCGCATGCAGCAGCCACAGCGCCAGACGCCAACCAAGACCCATCAGGACTGTCGCGTCTCAAAGAGATCACACTGACGCTCAGCACACGGGCCGGCATGGACATGGACGCGATCCTGCGCATTGTCGAGCACCTCGACAGTCTGCAGGTGCTGCGCATTTGCGGCGGCACGAGCGACCACTACCTGAGCGACCGGGTCATTTCCGAGTGCGACCTTCTGGCGCTGCCCTTGCAACGGCCGACGCTCAAGAGCATCCGGCTGGCGGATCTGGACTTTTGCAAGAAGACGGACGCGATTGCGTCGTACTATGGCGGCACGGGGATGTCGTGGATGGTGGATGAGCTGACGCAGCAGTTCCGAGCGGTGCATCCGGGCATTGAGCTTGGCATGTGCCTTGACCCACGGTCGTTTGGCAAGTGACCAGCAGCGGACGGCAGTCGGAGTGAGCAACGGAATGAAGCAAGAGCCTTGGCATGGTGTGATTGTGGCAAAAGAGAAGGGCAGGCAGCCAGGCAGGCAGCCAGACAGGCAGACAGTCGTGATGTGCAAAATGGAAAGCAAGACGGGCAAAAGAGACGCTCCCGGGTGGGCTCGAACCACCAACCTTAACGTTAACAGCGTTACGCGCTAGCCATTGCGCCACGGAAGCTTCCCCTCTTGTTCCTCAAAACTCCCCAGTTGCAAAAAGTACACGACTGTCACAAACCGATGGATCACCAACCACACACACACACTACGAAAAGCTCGCCTTTTTTTTTGATGGATAAGAAAGCTTCATTCCAAATGCTCGCATAGCATGCCCCACCAGTGATGGCATAGGCTCGTTGGCAAATCCCACAGGTACCCTTACCCTACAGCGCGCCGTTTGTGTGCCCAGAGCTCAGACCGGTACACCCAAATAGACGCTTGCAGGAAGTCCGCAAAACCCACCATAGCCAACCCATCGCCCTCGAAATTCCGCATCTGCTCCGCATTAAATGCTTCGCCCCACGTCCCGCCAAGGACTAACCCCCACATCAAGTTTACCACGTCAGAAACAATATGTACAAGATCGCCGCGTATCTGTGGGTGTCCCACATTCTCGTGCGTTGCAATGGCGCGCGCTGCTGCGAACCGTGCGTCCAAGCCACGCTGCCCGTGCGCTGTGCGGATAGCCACGATCCGCTCCTCTGTGCACTCGAGCGCAAAGTGCGCAATCTCCAGCGTGCTTCCCAGATCCTCGCCGCACATGATGCAGCATGAACCGTCACCAAACGGGTGGGCTGGGTCGAGCAGGTTGGCGTTGATGGCGCGGCGAGCCGTGTAGATGCCGCCCACGCGTGCAAGCATCAGGAACCGTGCACCTTCCGAGCGTCGCGGGTCAAAGACCGGATCTCGTATGATATTGGCTGTCTTCTGCATCTGGAACGCAGTGTAGATGGCAGCCGTATCGCACTTGCTGGCAGACTTGAGCGTGACGGCCAGGCCGTATGCCTTGAGGCGGGGCTTGCTGTCTGGGTCGCCGTCGGGCAGGCCGGGCGTGGACGAAAAGCTCGCCAACCGTCCATCCGCACCTGTTGTGGCATGATCTATCCCGGCTCTTCATTCACATCCGATTCAAAGCATGCAGGCGGCGGTGAAGAAGCAGCCGATGTGTTCAGGTCCATGAGAAGAGACGCCATGGCGTGTGCCCAAATGTGTCCTTGTGTTTGTCCTGCCAGTGCAGACCTTGTGTGCCTCTGTCGTTTGACGAGTGGCGGTTTACGATCAGTCGCATCGCTGCCTGACCCTGCCGACTCTGATAACCCTGACGCCAGGGCCATGGTTTGCTGTGTGCTGCTGTTGTGCTCAGCTGCCCGAGTCGCCCACATCTGCATCATTGGGGCCATGTGTAAGTTCCACGCCAGACGTCTGACACGAGCCGTGGACGCAGAACGGTCACCTTTAGACTGTCGGGAGACAGCTTGGTGAACATGCCCTTGATGGAGCGCGTCACATCTGCAGACGCCAAGCCAGGCTGCTTGGCACGAATCTGCTGGCGCATCTCGCTGGCAAACATCCCATACGCCGTCGCTTTCCGAGGATATTTCTCTTTGCTCGAGATGCCCTTGACTGCCAATCCCGAATCCTTTGTGTCCGCCTTCCGTTTTCGGGCAGCTGCAGCCGTGGATGCCATTCCGGGCTTGATGCGTGGCCGTAAGATGAGGTCAAGATCCTTTGCAGCCTGTTTGGCAAACTGCATGACTGCTGTCCCTGCAGGCTCTGTCGGCTCGGCTGGCTCATCCGAGTCTGATCCGTGCACCAACGCCGACTCGTGCGACACGACCGATTCTGCTCCATCACCATCGTCGCTTCCAACATCACGACCGGTATCACCAAGTGCATCCACATCATCACAGTCATTCTTGTTCTGTACATCGGCCTGGCTGTTGCGACGGGACGCGCGATGTGCGGGCAGCGAGTGCAATGAGGGCGGATGGCTGGCAGGTTCAAGACCAAGAGATTGCTCGACGCCGCGAAGAAAGGCCAGCGTGTGCTTCATATCAAAGGCTTCCAATGGCGACGGCTGCGGCTGATCTTGCTGGGACAATTGCTGCACGCCAGTTTCTTGATGAGAGTCCAAGGATGCAGACAGACTGAGCGACTGGAGAAGCGGTGCGCGGGTCGATCTTGCAGGAATGCGGATGGGCTGTGATGATACGGCCAAACTGGACGATGCCGCTTCTGGTGACAATGGCTGTGGCATCTCGAGTGCGTTTCTGCCATCCTCTGACGATGCGAATCCGAGGCTTGCGGCCCTACGCGGATCGGGCAGCGGCAGGTCTGTGCTGGACTCGTCGTCAATACGCTCGGATTTGGACATTGGCGGCGGCTGTGCCAACGGTACCGATGGCAAGTTGGACGGGAGTTCCTGGCCGTGATCTTGGGTCGACAGAGACACCGAGAGCGATCGTCCAAGGGAAGGCGAGTGCGACAGCTCCGAACGAGCGATTGTGAACTTGATCTTGAACTGGCCGGCCAGAAGGCTGAGCACATCGCCGTCTGTGATGCATGCCGACCGCTCCTTGTCGAGGTCCATGCCGTTGAGTTGCGAAGGATTGGTCCCCATCTGTCCATGCGGCAGGGCATCAGCACGAGTGTCTGTTGGCTCGACAACCGACCCGGCAGAGCAGGCGACAGGTGAACAGACCAACGGACCCGAGTCACGAGCAGACGGCTGGTGGTTGGGTCTATCCGCAGCACAACCTGTTTGCGGCTGACTTGGAGGTTGTTGGGGATGCGGAGCAAGACGCTGCACCGCCCAATGACCAGGTCGCCCTGTGCGAGGAAGCCGGACAGGTCGACGGATGTGTTGCCTTCGAACAGAAGCTGAGCGTGGACGTGCATTTGCGAGATCGGGGCCCTGTTCTCCACTTCTCATACCATTACCCCTGGTGGAATATTCCTGATTGGTTGTTCTTGGTGGAATCGCTGTGATTGGCCGATCTAGAGAGCCCTTGCGCGGTGCTGACACTGCGCGATACGAGTCCAGCAGCAACGCGCCAGACGCTGCTGCACTTGCCGCCCAACTGCACACAAACAACAACGAGCCAAACGACAACGACGACAGCGACGCAGGCGACAGCACGGATATGGGACAGCGCTCGCTTGCTGGACGAGTCCTTCAGGGGAGACGGCGAGGCTCACTGCTCAAGGTGGCATGCAGCAGGCCGTCGAGCGGGCCGTCCAGCAGAGCAGCGTGGTCGTGGCCGTCTGAGAGGCATGCCCAACAAGGCGGGCGGACAGAAGGCAGGCTGCAGACAGGCAAGCAGGTGCGTTGACTCGCTGTCTGTCCAGGCATGCTCCATTGCCCGTCAACGATGGCACAGCAGTCTGACGGCCGTGTCTGTGTTGTCTTGGCACTGACTGTGTGCATGTCTGATGGGTCCAAACAGCAAGAGACGTTGGCAAGACGGCCGTGAACAGGGCGATCTGGTTGTTGTTCAAGAGGACAGCGAGAGCATTGGCATCGCAGGGCCGAGCTGCCTGGTGCTTTCCGACTGCGACATGGGATGCAGCAGCAGCAGATGAGCAGCCACTGAGACGTGCTCAATGGGCCGATCCTTGGAGTTGGCTGCACGAACTGCTTGCTGGACAGCTGGATTGGCATGCCGACTTGGACGCCAAACTCGACAGTGACAGCAAACTCGACGACCAGCACACTCAATGACACTGATCCAGACGAGATTGGTGAGGAGGACGCGAGTGCTGGCAGGCGTGTCTGGCTACATTGCACTTGGTGCGATGGCATCTTGGATGCGATCCACTGAGCAGCAACTGGAGTGGCCAGACAGACCAAGCACTCTCGATTCATTCAACAACCACAACGACGATGATGGCGAAGACCCTGACGATCACAGTCTTGCATGCACTGTGTTTGTTGACAAGGACAATCCAGAGCAGAGGGGCGAAGCAGGCAGTGCGTCAACGGCCAACCCGCCCACGGACCAGCTGGCCAGTCAGGTAACACCAACTGCATCGCACTGGGTCACATGGCAGATGCATATCAGGACGATTGCTGGATGCAATGGGACATTGACTGAGAAGACGCTACTCGGAGAGAGGCTCGCTGCAATGCGGCTCATTTGACACACAGAGTGATGCTGCACAGTGCATGTCAAGCTGCGCACTGGGTGGCATCACATCAATGACTGTGCCAGCAACACAGGACCGCATCTTGAACGCCTGGCTGTTGGCTGTGCTTGCTGCTCCCTTGATGGCTGTTGGGCAGGGGACGGCGAGTGCCAGACTGCTCGCTCTCTATCCACTCGCTCTCTGTTTTCATGCAATGAAAAGTTCAACTCCGCCAGACGCTCCAATTCTTTTCTCGTAAACACAGATACAGACGCAGCAGCAGCATGTACCAGTACGCAGCACCACACAGCACCACACACCAGCACCACACAGCAGCAGCAGCACCAACATGACTTTTGTAGGCCTGCTGAAAGTGGCCGAGACGCACGGTGCCGTCCTTGTCCACACCGCTGCCTGGGCCCTGGGCCAGGTCGTGCAGGTTGTGCTCCATAGCACACTGCCGCAACATCAAGCCGCAACAACAGCAACAGCAACAGCCGCAACAGCAACAGCCGCCAGCAGCTTCATCAGCAGCATGCTGCACGTCGACTTTCTCAGCCTTTTCTTTTCAGCCTTGGTTGCAACAGCAGCCGTCACTCAGCCAGACTCCAAGGCCGCCTGGAAGGCCATTATCCAGCCGGCCTTGGAGGTCTTCATGGCGTCGCTTGGCAATGGCCACGACGTCTGGTTCCATGTTGACGGGCGTCTCAGCGACTCGGAGGTCAAGCTGGTCCACAACAGCCGCACACTCAAGATGCTCAAAGCAGCCGCCACAGTCCAGCAGCACATCTACCAGCGTCAAGAATACAAGCAGGCGGGGTTGATGACCAAGTAAGGTCGCTGCTCTGAATTGTGTGGCTGCCATACTAACCACCTTCTGCTTCTGGCGATCAGGGAAGAGAAACACGCCCTCAAGAGGTTCTTCTGCCTGACCAACGTCGACAAGAAGCATATCTTTGAGGCACTCAAGGAGCTGGCTCGATCGATGGATGGATTCACGGTCTGCCATTGCAACTACGAGGCAGACTGTTGCATCGCCCGCCATGTTTGCAAGTCAAGGTAAGAGATCGTCATGGCGTTCTTCTGTTCTAGTTGATGGCTCACAGTATGCATTGAGTGGCAGTCAAAAGCCAATGCTTGTTGTTGGAAATGATTCAGATCTGGTTGCCCATGCTGCTGGGCATTGTGCTGTCATTTTGACACACATGCAGCATGGGTGGATCGCGCCAATGCGATCCTACAACCATGGTGGGATTGCCACCATGGCATCCGCCTTTGGTGTGTGGGATTTTCGTGGTGTGTGCAAGCTGATTGCTTCACTGTAACGGATGCTCGGTCGCGGTCACGTGATCCACGTGATCCACGTGACCGGACAGACATTGTCGGGCCGCACTGGCCGCTCTGGTTTCCCCCGTTCTTGCAGTCGTCTGCCCGCCGTTCCCCTGCGTGCATACTCACTGCCCCGAGACCAGGTCTGTGCTGCCTCCCAATGAAGTAGTCGTCTGCCCGCCGTTCCCCTGCGTGCATACTCACTGCCCCGAGACCAGCCGGCAAGTCCGTCTGGCGGCCCAGTACTACAGCAAGAACCCAACTTTTTTTTCGGTCGGGGCAGCATTGGTGAGCTTGGCTGGACATCCTCGCCGCCTCTGCTGCCTCGGCTGGAACCAGGGCCTGCTGGTGGTCGGCAGTCTTGCCACCCAGGCCCTGCGGAGTTGCGCCTCGAGTCTCGCACACTGGACGTCTTTGTCTCAACGCTCCTGTGCTCTCGTGGCATCCGCTTGTCGACACTTGCCGCTGTGCACCAGCGCACTTTTTTTTCATGCGTCTTGGTCTGCAGCTGGCAGTGGGCTGTGTCGTCATCCACCCACCGGCTCTGGCATCCGATGCCTCTTTACAGCCGCCTCACACTCGCCTTCCGTCGCATGGTTCGATATCTGCCGGCATCAGCTCGCTCGCCAGCATCAGCTCCACCTGCTTGTCGCCGCATCTGCTTCTGGACATTGTCTCCAGGCATGCTCTGTGCCTCCTGTGAGAGGAGTTGGGGCGGGATCCACAGCCGATCACCACTTACACCCTCAACTGCACCGCTGCAACTTTCGTCAGCCGCCACAACCACGCCGATCAGTCCTGACCACATCTGGATCAGCACGTCAGTATCGGCATTTGCGTCAGCACGGCACGGCCTGCATCTGCCGCAGCTGCATTGTCCGCCATATCAACCACCACTGGATCGGCTTGTGCCTCGCTGCTTCTGCAGCACGATGTTCTCATCGACGGGCGCGTTCATCACCTCGGCCTTGGCAGCATCAGCCGCCTCAGCCACCCAGCCGCCATTGGTCTCGGCATCAGCATCCATCGGCCACAGCCTGCAGACACCGGCCCCAGCACGTTGCACATCTGTAGCTCAGCATCAGCTCCTGGACCGGGTATCCAGGCCATGCTTGGTGCCTCTTGCGAGAGGAGTCTGGGGTGGGATCCCTTTTGGATCGCCACTTGAACCCACACTGCGTCCCTGACCAGCCATCAGCCGCCACCCTACACCGTACGGCTCTGACCACATTCGGATCAGCTTACACCAACACGGCCACGCACGTCAGCTCGGTCACCACCGGCACGATCTCGCAGCTGCTGTCGCCTTTCCATCCTGATCGCCGCACCATCCGGCTTGTCCACCTGTTCATGTGTCTGTTGACCATGTTCACCCTCTCGGCCCCGATCTGTCTACCTCTCCATCTCTTCCCCTTCCATCCAATCCATCTCTCCATCTCTTCCCCTTCCATCCACTCCATCTCTCTCTCTCTCCTTGTTGCTCTGAGCGCACGGTTTCCCGTCCTGTGTCCTACGCGTCCATTGTTGCCCACACCTCTGCTTCTTGTGTGTGCAACGCCCATGCATCCTCTTAGTCGCTGTTCATCCACTCTTCTTTCTTATGAGTGGCTGTCTACGCTGGGGGGAGTGTAACGGATGCTCGGTCGCGGTCACGTGATCCACGTGATCCACGTGACCGGACAGACATTGTCGGGCCGCACTGGCCGCTCTGGTTTCCCCCGTTCTTGCAGTCGTCTGCCCGCCGTTCCCCTGCGTGCATACTCACTGCCCCGAGACCAGCCGGCAAGTCCGCCTGGAGGCCCAGTGCTACATTCACTTTCTCATACAGATTTCTTTGCCCGCCATGGCTACGGTGAGTTGCCGCGCCTGTTTTGTTGTATCTGTCATCACTCATGCCATTCTTTGTCTTTGTGCACGATTCTGCTTGCATTCCCTGCCAGGAATCGCGGCTGCCACTGAATTCACCAACACGCAGTTCAACGCCAAGGCTGTTGAGCTGGGGATTGAGAAATCCGAGCTCTGTGCCATCCTTCAAACTCCATTTGAGGCCAGCATATTCATGCATGCTGTCAAGGACGCGTACATCAAAGAGTTGGCTGAGATTGGCGATGGGAGCCTTGTGCACTCATTCCAGAATGCGTTTGACATCTTTGTCAATCAGACTGAGCCCAGTGCACCAACTGGCGTGATTGCAACCAGGCAAGCTTCTTGATTAAGTGCGGTTGCAGACATACTGGCATTGACCCGTTTGAATGCCTTGCCAGTTCTGAGCATCAATCAGGCAATGCCAACAGCATGGATGTTGACACGGCTGCCTCAGCTGAGACCAAGTATGCATGCATGTCATCTGTGGCGTTTCTGGAAAGACTGACACCGCATGTCTGTGTTGATGCCATTCTCTGATCATTCTCCAGGTGCTTGTCGCCTGGATGCTGCTTGAATCATCCCAAGGCAAAGAATGGCGAGCCCATCCCTGCAGCTGTTCATCTTACGCGCAGTGCTGTTGAGCAGCTTGCCATCACTATTGTCATCAGTGGGCAGCTGGACGCTGCATTCAGGGAAGTCAAGGGATGCCGCGTGGCGATGGGTGCCATCAACAGGCATGCGGTTGAGCTCCTTGCCGACAACTACAATGCCGTCACACGCCGTAATATCCTCTCTGCCATTTGCAGGACGGCTAGTACCCAGCTTCTGCAGACCGTCAGGGAGCAATCTATTGAGCCGGATGAGTACGCAGGTCTCAGCAAACAAGATAAGCTCATTTTGCACGCCTTTGTAAGTTGCTGCATGGCTTGGATGCATGCCGTTGCTCTTGCACCATGTGTGGTTGTTGATCTTGAATGTGACTGACTCAATCCATTGCTCCTGCACAGACTGTTGCTCCAAGAATGCGCGATCGGCTGCACAAGATCGCGCATCCCAAACGCGCCCCATTCAGCAATGTATCCACTCCCAGTATGTGCTGCTTGCTTTGCGATGACTTGATATCATCCACTCACAATGCCATCATTGTGGAACGGGTTATTGCAGATCCACAAACGCAGCAAGACACACAGCCAATCAAGCACCGCAGGCGGATCAGTACAAGAGTGGCACCGGCAGACACGTTTGAAGTTATCCATGCGGAGGCCACAGACCTGCTGGACGCCCTGAATGGCCTCAAGAATCGACGCATCAGCATGGGCAAGGGCAAGGGCAGGGGCAATTCAATCACACTCGCCAATCAGCGTCTAAAGGCCATTACTCTGCTGCAGAAAGTCATCGAGCAAGCTGCAGTGCGTCTCATCTTCCATTGTCTGTGTGTGCCGCAGTGATTTGGCACGATTGCTCATCCTTTTGCTTGACAGGCTGGCCCTCCTCCACTGCCAGAAAAGCTGCCCAGGTCATCTGAGAACGATCGCGCCAACCAAGCATGCCTTAAGAGATTCCCTCTTGGTGTGTTTGATGACACAAAGACAACTGTGAGTTGAACTGCAGGCTTGTGATTGTGAGCATCTTGTGCACGCAGAATGAACACCTGATACTGCATCCAAACACGGCAGGAGCCACGCCATTGCACGCCGGCCATGCTGGCTGCACGTGAGAAGGAGAGGGCAGAGCGTGCAGAGAAGGCCAAGGCAGATGAGATCGTCAAGGAGAACAAGAAGGATGCGAGCAAGCAAGCCCGCGAGGCTCAATCTGAGGACGAGACACAGGCGTAAGTGGCATATGGCATGTCGCGTGCCTTGATTGTGCTTGCTGACATGCATTCTGCTGGCAGATACGCATTTCATGCAAGACGCACCTTGCACAATGAGCTTGTCCGGATGGGCGACTACAAACAAGGGGCCTGCCAGACTCTTCCTGCAGTCGCCAATTTCAAAGCACCAACAGAGGAGGGCACGGAGAAAGACAAGGAGAAGGACGAGCACGAGCGCGAGCAGGAGGCACAGCAGCATCCCAAAGCACCAAAGGCTCAGACAAACACGCAGCAACATCGCCCCAATATGATCGTGGATCTGAAGGTATGGGAGTTGATCGCGATGCTGCTCTGCATGCTCGGCTTTGTGTGTGCTGACAGCTGTGCAGGAGATGGTTTCAGACAATCCAGCAAGCGCAAAGTTGTTGGGCCCTCCAGCCAAACCACTTTCAGCAGAGCAAACCGTCGCCATGATCGTCCTAGCCTGCATTTCCAAGGTTTACACGTTCATCGTCGGCGCTCGGCATGTCGGGATTGTGATGCTTGGCGCTGTTCTCAAAGTACTGCTCAAGCTCGAGTCAGATGAGCCACTGCCACTCGATTATTGCGTTTTCAAGTGGACCCGCAATGGAAAGACCAACTACTGCTTTCTTGATCGCGAGAAACTTGACCGCAAGATGGAGGCTGCGCTCTTGGCAGGATACTGTGTGCTGGAAAAGGACACCATGGTCCGGTTTATGTACGGCGTTGGTCCACATGGTCGCAAGGGCAAAATCCCTTTCTATGGGGATTCTGTGATCCTCTCAAAGGGCACAGTGCTTGAGCTCTGCTCGCTCGGACGCGTCAAGAAGCCCAAGCAGCCCAATGGCCCCAATGACCCTGACGGTCCTGACAGCCATGAGGACGATCGCGACCATGATGACCACGAGGACGATAACGATCATGAGGACGACAACGATCATGAGGATCATGAGGACGATGAGCAGCATGAGGATCACGAGGATGATGAGCAGCATGAGCAGCACGAGCAGCAAGCAGAAGCAGAAGCAGCAGCAGTCATTCCAACTGCCAATCAACTCCTCACAGCACTGACCAGCAGCAGATCCGGCGGCGAGACGTCTGTGGCATGTCTCCTACGCCACATTGTCATGATTGTTGGCAATGGTCGCATGGCAAAGCCGCGATCATATATGGACACCACCAACACATGGCTGGTCACCGTCATGCAACTGATTGTTCACCGTAACTGGACGCGGCGCATGGTGCACGCCTATGCAGGCAAGGTGCGTGCAGACATGGCTGATGCTGACATGATGGGCATGGATATGATGGATGCTGACAAGATGGATGCGATCCAGACAAGCGCGATCCAGACAGATTTGGACAAGGCAGTCCTGCCATGCAAGCTGGCTGTTGGTCTGTGTGGGAAAGCGACCGGTGACATCTACAGCTACTTGGCCCGAGATATCTGCACCATGCTGGCAGTGCATGTCATCTCGAACCAGTCGATGCTCGTTCTTGCTGCTGCCCACCAGCTGATGCCCGGCGCATCAAAGGAGGAGGTCGTGGCATCAGTCGCGGCCATGACCAAAGCCATTGAGGACGCCACGCCACTGGCCGCCAAGGACGCGGCATCACTGGTCGCTGAGGACGCCATGCCGCTGATCGCTAAGGACGCCCCATCGCTGGCCGATCTTGACGCTGCACCACAAGCCACTCTGGATGCTGCACCTCCTGCGGCAGGTCGCAAGAGGGCCCTGTCTAGCTCTTTGTTGCCCACCGATTGCACCGCGACCAAGAAGCCATGTGGCGAGAGGGACGAGGCCACCACAGACGCGGCATCCAGCACACCTTCAGACACAGAGGGCATAGCCATTGCTGGGATCCCCCGACAGCTGGTTAGGCTTGCGGCGATCTTGCTCAACAAATCGCTGTCAGAAATAGGCAAGTTCTACCAGCTGCGCAAGCTGGCCGGCGAAACAGTGATCAAGTTATGCCCTGAGGCGGCGAATCGGGACCCGTTTGTCCATATCACCGAGACCATTCTGTTTTGGTCGGTGATAGGGAACCTGAAGGATCGCAAGCCAACCAAGAACAACGCGGCATTGCAGGCTTTGCAAAAGCGTCTCTTGGCTGCGATCAGCAGTAGGTCGCACTTGGTTATGCCATGCTTACATGATTTGATACTTACAAATCACTCTTCTCAAAGAGCCTGGCTCGCAAGCCTTGACTCTTGCGTCATCCAACAACGACATACAAGCCGCTTTCAGCTCAAGCCGCGAGGATTGCGTTCTCGACATTCTCCTCCCCGGACTCGCCTCGGATACACGACGCTTCCAGACGCCTGCAGACGCTAAGGTCCAAATGGACGCGGCCAACGCCAAGGCAAAGAAAGCGGCCAAAGCCAAGGCGACGCGAGAGGCCAACAAGCAGAGTCTGGATGGCAAGGAGCGCGAGGATTACATCCAGGCTGCGATCAAAGCCCTGCTCCCAGCGCGACCAACCAAGGCTGTCAGACTAGGCAGCATCAAGACCGATGGATACAGCGTCTCTCAGCTGACTCTGGACTTTCGCACAGACCGTCCAGAGTCGCCTCGCAGTATGTGGCGTGCTTGAATGCGATGGTGCACACATTGGTTCTGACATCCGCCTTGCTCTGCAGATCCCAATGCGGCTTCTCCAGCCCAGCAGCTCAGTCTTGCTGGTGATGCTCATGATGATGAGGCCAATGATGGGCATGATCACATGGATTGCGAATGTGAGTTGCTGTGCCAATCCAGACGCGCACTTGTTGTCCACACCGACTGACATGCCATCCACAGCCGCCGATCCTGCCGACCCATCAGCCGCCAAGCCAAAAGCGACCAATCCTGTAAGCCACTTGCATGCTAAACTCGCGCATTGGTGCACATGCATTGTGCATTCCTCACTCATGCCATGGCATGACAGGCCCAGCGCAACTTTTACGCCTCGCAGCGATTGCCCAACATCCTCAAAGCCAACAAGTTGTTCACCAACAAGGGCTACCGGTTTGTGCGCATTGTCAGCTTTGATTGGGGCCAGCGGTACCTGTATGGCGCGTCCAGCATCTTGGTCGACCTTAGGGACTTTTCGTATACCCTCGAGTCCAACTACGTGCTCGCCTCTGGCATGGCACAAGCTGAGGGCATCTTTCAGCGGTGGTATGCATGCAATGACTCTGCCACGCGCACTCTTGACCAGATCAACTCACAGTGCCTGCCTCTTGTGCCAGGTTTGATGACCGACTTGCCAAGGCAGCCGACGTCCAGGCAGCCATTGCATTCAAGACAGCAAAGCATGCCGATCCAAACGTCAAGCCTGGCGAGAGAGCCTTTTGGGATCTGCGCTGCCGTGCGTACTGCACGCCATTCCTGAATGCACGGGTACGTTTTCTCTGTTTCTGGATGCCCATTGACATGACCGCCATGCTGCTTGATTGCCTGCTGATTGCACTGGATGGCATGGCGTGGCATGGCATTCCACAGAAGGTCAAAGCCAAGCGGTTCACCATGCGCAGCAACAGCACGTCTGATCGCGGAAACGCTCTTGAGGGCATCATGAATCTGGCAGGATCAACCACTGGAGAGCGCGCATCTGCTGCGTCTCAAGGCCGCTGTGACAAGCCAACAGAGAAGGACATTCCCGTTGTGTGGGCATTTGGCATCGACTTTACAGGCCAAGGTGGCCGGCATGCTGTGTTTGAGAGGTTTCTCATCAGGCATCTGCGGTCGTCTGGATATGCCTATGTGCGTCTGATGCCATGCCATCCATCTATCCATCTGTGCACCAACTGACCACACACACACACACACACACACAGATCTACCGCTGCAACGAGAACCTGACCAGCCAGATGTGCCCGCAGTGCAAGCAGCGGATCCCAGACAAGAACCGCACCAACCTGCGACGCTACGAGTGCATACCATGCGAGACCGTCTACCACCGAGACGTTCTTGGAGCCACCAACATCGGGATGGTCGCGCTGTGGCATCTGCTCTTTGGACACCGGCCGCTCTACTTGACGCACACCAAAGCCGACAGCAATCCAGCCACGCAAGCGCACCTCAACAGTATCGCGGCAATGCATATCTCCATCCAGCTGCGTGCAATGCGTGCTCCGCCTGTCGACCAGCAGCCTCTGGCACCACCCGATCCGCCCGTCATCCAGCAGCCTCCAACACCATCTGATCGGCCTGTTGTCCAGGATCGTGCAAGACGTGTCGACCAGCTGCGACCAACACGCGGACAGCCTGCCCTCAAGTCACTTGACCTGCATCCCACACAGTGACTTGTTTGACTACCAACACTTTGAATCGGGGGACCTCCCGATCGACCTAACGGGTCACTTTTTCTAACGATAAAGGTAAGACCCTCGTTGGATGTGCCTCGCCTGGCTGTCATTGCATGCTCGTTGCTGACTCGAACCTTCCATCGTGTGATGTGCTGGCTTGCATTCGTCGCCTCTTGCGACGAATCCAATTCAATACTTCTTGGTAATTGTATGAATATCGGGCCCATACATCGCAAGAGAGAATCGCGGAACCGGGCCAAGAGGTTTCATTGGCGGCAGCAGACAGGCAGGCGGGCATAGGAACATACGAGCATACGGACCGACGGGGCGGATCAGAGGCTGGAAGTCAGGCCCTTGAGAGCAGACGCGGTCGAGTCCTTTGTGGTCTTGACCAGGTTGGAGATGGCCTTGAAGTGCGTGTGGTTCGAGTCGACCAGCAGCTGGAACAGGATCGACTCTGAGCTGGTGATGACGGCGCCGGCCTCCTTCAGACGCTGTTGCATGATCGCTGGCGGGTTAGCTGCGCAAGCCGTGCATGTGCATCAGCGGGATGCGACTGTGCTGTGCACACCTGGATGGCAATGGGCACTTCCTCCTTGTTCATGGACGACACGCCGTCGGCCAGCACGTAGACGTCAATGTCGTTGCGCAGCAGATCCAGGGCAGTCTGAGTGACGCAGACATGCGACTGGATGGGATCATGGCGGCGGCAGTGGCGGTCAGCGTCGCAGCCGTGCATGAAGGATCGCATGATGGCACGTTGACAGGCACGCAGACACGCACGCACACACCTCGATGCCAAACAGCACGGCCGACTTGGACTTGAGCTCCTTGGTGACGATGCTCTCGACCTCGGGCGTCCACATGGAGAACTTTGTCTTTGGCAGACGGCAGTGTGCGCCGGCAACGTCGAGCTCGGCGACGGTGTGGCCCAGGCCCTTTGGGTGCTGCTCTGTGACGATGAGCGGCACGGACAGGATCTTGGCGGCCTCGATCTGGCAGGGGGCACGGCGCAGGTGAGCGATGGCGGCACGAGTCAGGCAGCGCAAGGCAGGCAGATTGGCAGGCAGCCCAAGAGAGGCAGCCCAAGACAGGCAGCCAGCCAGCCCACTACCAACCATCTTGTGGGCCGTGGCAACGACGGACGGGAAGTTGTGGATGAGCGGGCGGAAGCGCTCCTGGATGTCGCACACGAAGAAGGCCGTCGAGGCCAGCGACGGGCTGCGGAGCGACGCGGGACGCACGAGGGCCGACATTGGGGTTGGTGAGTGTTGGGCAGAGGTGTGTGCTGGGCAAAGTGGCATCAACCAACCACACGCAACCAACCATCCACACTCATCCAGCCCCGCGAGTCCACGCACCACGCTTCGATTCATCCAACCGAACCCAGCCCATCCAGTCCACCCAAGCCCGCTGCTCCATACCCTCGGCACGGCAGCTCGCAGCACCACGCCGCAGTCCATACCAGCAGTCCATACCAGCAGTCCATACCGCCAGCCAACACCGCCAGCCAATACCGGCAGCCAATACCAGCAGTCGATACCCTCACGCCGCGCGCCATGAGCACCAGCGGCCTGGCCGCGTATCTGCAGAACGAGCTCGTCAGCCTGTCCAACGAGGCCAAGCGCAAGAACCCCGAAATCAAAGAGGTGCGTTGCCGCCTGCCTTGGCTCGCCCTGTCTGCCTTGGCTCGCTCTGCCGTGGCCCGCCCCGCCCTGCCCGGGCTCTCGGCTGGCTTTGTCTGGCTCTCCTGGTCTGGCCTTGTGCTGCCAAGCCGTGCCGATGGCGCTGGACGCAGCAACGGCTGGCTGGCCGGCCTCGTCCAACGCGACTCGAACGAGCGCCGCGATGGACGGGCGTCCGTTGCTGGCCTGGCTCGCCTGCCCATGGCTGCTGCTGCTGCTGGGCGGCGACGCATGCAGCCAGTGGATGCGTCTGTAAAACGTCTGGGCCGTCGCACACGGATGCCGGCCGACGGCACGCGGACCGTGCGCTCATTTGCCCAGCCGCGACTTACCTCTGGCATCTGGCTGGCTGGCTGGCTGGCTGACTGCAGGCTGCCGAGCGGTTGCTGTTCCTGCTTCGCTCGCTCAAGGATCGCGCCTCGTCTGCCCAGACCCCGGGTGCACCCGACACGCTCGCCGAAGGTTTCCTATGGATGCATCCATGCTTGCTTGCTTGCATTCGTTCTGCTTGTGTCCCGCCGTCCACGGCCTGCCCAGCTGACGTCTGCTCTCCGTTCTGCGACAGAGCTCTCCAAGACCGATGACACGATCCGGCCGTTTGTCATGTCCTGCGAGACAAAGAACCCCAAGCTCATCCCCATCGCCATCTCGTGCCTGCAAAAGCTCATCTCGCACCAGGCCGTGCCAGAGTCTTCAACGGCCCTGATCATCAAGACGCTGTCTGACCAGCTGGGCAGCACCATGGAGCTGCAGCTCAAGATCCTGCAGACCATCCTGCCCATGATCACAAACTACCGCTCCGTCTATGGCGACACGCTTGCAGACGCTCTGTACCTCTGCTACAAGCTGCAGGATACAAAGTTCCCCGTCGTCAACAGCACGGCCGCCGTGACGTTCAGACAGCTCTTTATCCACGCCTTTGAGCGTCTGGGGACACTCGAGGCGCAGGCTGATGCCCAAAGTATGAGTACGAACGGCGCTCGTCGTCCACTCTGGCACTGCTTAACAGCCAGTCGTCTGACTGTTGAATGACCGACAGATACAAGCACGACGGATGCAGACCCGGCTGCAATAGACAATGCGGGCCAGCCCATGTCCAAGGAAATGCGGCAGTGCGCATCAGACGCACGTCTGCTCTTTCAGGTGCGCCTGCGTCTGCCTGAACACCAATTCCCCCCTCCTCCAACCTAGCCAGCTCACTTTCGCGTCCGGACCACTTGTAGGATCTGTGCCTGTTAACGTCGGGAGAGCCTGCATCGTTTCTGCGAGTGCAGTCCATGTCCAAAGGGTTTGGTCTCGAGCTCATCGAGTCGGTGTTGGTCAGCACTCCGTCGCTGTTCCAGTCGCATCCAGAGCTACTCAAGCTGCTCAAGGAACGCGTCTGCTCCATCGTCATCAAGTCGTTTTCGGAAAAGATTGACTTTTCCATTGCGGTCCGCCTCATCCGCGTGATGCAGGCCATTATCAAGCACTTCAACAGCGTGCTGGTCATGGAGTGCGAGATCTTTCTGTCCATGTACGTCAAGATCCTCGAGTCTGAAAACATCCCCCTCTGGCAGACCGTGCTTGTGCTCGAGGCTCTCAAGGGCATCTTTGCCGAGTCGGGGCTGCAGCGTGGCATCTTCATCCACTACGACGCCAAGGATCATTCGACAACCGTCTTCCACGACATGATGCTGGCGATTGCCAAGGCTGTGTTTGAGGAGCGTGGGTTCCTGCTCGGGTCCACCATGGCCGGCGATTCTGGAAAGGAGACTGCCCAGATGGGTGCTGCCTTGGACGGCTATTCGCTGTCTGCTTCTGGGTCCAGTGTCAAGATCCAATGGTGAGCCAGTCGCATTCCGCTGGCTGTCCGGCATGCGGGCAGAAGAAGCTGTGCCAACTGACGCGTGTTGATGGCAATCGCATCAGCCTCGACCAGCTGGAAAAGACAGAGCCGCCTGCTTTCCCAGACACGTACCCGCTGTTTGTCGCTGTCCAGTGCATCTTGGCCACCGTGGAAAACATTGCGTGGTTCATTCTCCCGATTCTGGACATCAAGAGCCGCTCGGTCGAGCTCATCGCCGCAAGCTCGATGGACTTGGCTGCCAGTGCAGCAGCAGCAGCCATTGCATCCAAGGGAACATCGGACCACCCGCTGGGCTCGTTTGCCAATCTGGCGACACTGGAAGAAGAGACGGCATATCCCGATCGGAGCTCAACCGGCTCTGCAACGGCTGGCACACACGCAGCTGCCATAGCTGCATTATCGGGTTCTGACGCACAAGCCTCCGACGTGCAGGCGGCCGATGGAGGGCCAGACGCACGAGACTCCAAGGCCAGCGTCGACTCGACCGCAGCCAGCAAGAACGACAAGATTCTGCTCGCCATCGAGATGGCCAAATCAGCCAGCTCAAGCATTCTGGCTGTGCTGGCCATCCTGTCCACGTCGCTGGTCGACGAGGAGATCTTCACATGGACGCTACAGGCGTTCCAAAACTATACGGTTGTTGTGGGTCTGATGGGCCTCACTGCCGACCGCGACGCGTTCCTGGGTGCCATGTGCCGCGTCTGCGTCCCGTCGTCGTCCTCCCTCTCGTTTGACTTTGCCTCACTGTCCAAGGAAGTCTCGCCGTTCGATCTGTCCGACATCCACGGCGCCGCGCGTACCATCACACCACCGCAGTCTGGTCTGCTCACGGACCGCAACGTCGTCTGTCTGCGCGTCCTTCTGGGCATTGCAGAGGCCCTCACGCCCGTCATGGACAACCGAACCTGGTTTGCTGTGTTTGAGACGCTGCAGATTGCAGAGGGGCTCATGTCGACAGGCAAGATGGGCAAGCGCATGGAATCGAGTCCTGGTCTATTCGAGTCGTCATCGCCCAGCACCAGCATGCTGCCCAAGGAATTCCTGCGCCACCGATCCACCACGCTGTCGGCCATTATCCACCCCATTTTCGCAGCGCCAGCCATCAACGCGTCTAGCAGCGGCACCGGCGGCATCGGCAGCATGAATGCCGGACCGTCCGAAAACAACTTTGCGACCTTTGCCGTGTTTGTGCGCAAGGCCTTTGAGCGCACCGTCAACATGGACATGCGCCATTTTGACGAGTTTGTACGCGCGCTCTGCCGTCTGGCGCACGAAACCATGGCCGGCGCCGTTGCTGCGCAGGCAAGCGCCACGCTCAACAAGGACTCGATGAAAGTGGCCGACGAAAAGTCGTTTGCGGTCTCCAAGCTCCACGACGTGGCCATTGCCAACGTCAAGCGGCTCATCCAGCCCGCCGACTTTTCGGTCTGGGATCTCATCATTGGCCAGCTGATCCAGATGGCGCACAACCCGAGCTGCACCGTGTCCATACGGCACCAGGTGTGCACCACATTCGGCGAGATCCTGAACGCGGCAGTCCAGGTCGCCGACCTCACCAACCCGCTCGTCGAGATGCGTATCCTCGAGCCTGTGCGCACCCTCATGGCCGTCGATATCATCACGCACGAGCCGTCGGCCACTGGCGCCACGGCCCTGGACGACCGCGAAAAAATCACCAAGCTCGCATGGCTAGTGGACGTCCAGAAAAGCGGCCTCGAGACGCTCAACAGGCTCCTGCAGATCAACGGACAGAGCCTGTCGATGGGATGGGTGCTCATCTTTGACGTGCTGCAGCACGTTGCGCGCCATTCGCGCGTGCAGCGTCGTCCGCGCGCGCTGACGGCCGTCGGCCCTCCGCCGCCGGGTAATCTTGATGCGGCTGGCGCGGCCTCGGCTGCGCTCCCTGCGCCGGCGATCGGCAGTGCGGCGGCGTCGGGCATCACGGGCAGCTTTCCGGTCCTGTCCAAGGGCTTTTCCATGCTCGCCATCGACTCGTCTGTCGCGGCGCAGACTGCCGTGCCTGCCCTGCAGCCCAGCTCGGCCTCGTTTGCAGACTCGATCCCGTCGTCTGGCATTTCTGGATCGTCGTCGTCGTCGTCGGCTGCTGCGGCTGTGCGCTTGTCTGCTATTCTGCGCATCGGCTTCCCGTGCATCCAGCTCATCTGCACAGACTTTCTCACGCTCCTGCCCCCTATGGTCCTGTCGCGGTGCATCGAAACGGTCGCGGTTTTTGGCGCTCTGTCGGACGATCTCAACATCTCGCTCACGGCCGTCGGTCTGCTGTGGACACTTTGCGACTATATTCTCACCAAGCGACAGGCACTGGATCACAGCAGTCGTGCGGCCGGTGCTGCCGGCGACGGCATGCAGTCCGCAGTGTCGGCATCGAACCTTGTGACCGCGTCGGCCGATACCGGAGTGGCTGCCGATCAGGCGGCGTCGGCTGGTGGCGATCCGCCGGCCGACAGCGACAGCAAGACGGACAATGCCATGGAAACCGCGCTGCTCAATGTGCACCTGCTGTCTGGGCCCTTGACCACCAAGTCGCTCGACACGCTCTGGATGTACCTCCTTGGGCACCTGTCTGAGCTCTGCGCCGACCACCGGCCCGAGGTCCGAAACTCTGCCAACCAGACGCTCTTCCGCACGCTTGCCATGAACGGCCAGCGGCTCACTCTCGACGCGTGGGACCAGTGCATCTGGCATATCCTGTTTCCGCTCCTTGAGCGCATCCGCGTCTCTTCGGAGCGCGATGCCAGCTATGCCAGCGTTGGCGCAAGTGCCATTGGCGGTGGCGGTGGCGGCAGCGGCGGCAGTGGTGCGATTGTTGGCCCGCCTGGCCGCGCTGGGAGTATGCAGGTTGGCGGATCGGATGTCAAGCGCATGGCCATGGCGGCAGCAGCAGCCCAAGCCTCTGGCTCGACGCTCACCAACACCGCCATGGCGTCGTCGCCCATGTCGCCGCAGACGCCGCGATCGCCGTTTGCCCGGCCGGCCGTGCCCGGTCCCAAGCAGTGGGACGAGACCAAGGTGCTCACCCTCAACGGCGTCACCAAATGCGTCCTCGATTTCCTGCACGTGCTGGTGGATCTCGGCTCTAGCTTCGACCAGGCGTGGGTCCATTTCCTCGAGTACATTGCCGTGACGTGTCTGGAGGGGTCGCCCGAGGTGTCCATGGCGGCACTCAAGAACTTGCGGCTGATTGTGCAGTACGCGAGGCCCGGCGCGTCCAAGCCGATTGCACCCAACGTGGCCGTCAAGGCCGCCGATATGTGGGCTGTCGTCTGGCGCTTCTGGGTGCACATCGGACAGGGCATTGTCGCAGGGTCGGAGGAGATGATCGAGCGCGAGGCTGCGCGTGCGGCAGCCGCTGCTGCCGCGGCTGAGAAGGCGCTTGCTGCGCGGCAGAGCATTGGCTGTGTGGACGAGGACGGCGGCGAGGGCGACGGCAGCGGCAGCGGCATGGATCGTGTGGGCGATGCTGGATCCATGGAGGGACTCGATTCGCAAGCGCCACTGCCGCCTGCGTCCACCAAAGCCATTGGGCCAGCGCCGACTGGCGCAAGCACAACATCCGGCGACGTGCTCTGGTGTGACGGGACGCCCATCAGCCTTATCCACGGCTTCTTCACGCAGGACACGATCTCGGCATACCTCGTCTCGTTCACAGAGCTCCATGACGTGATCCGCCCGCACTTTACTGCCACCGAGCTGGCGCAGTACTGTGACATTGCGCGGCACCTGCTCGTGTACCATTCGACGCCGCTGCCGGGCACCACGCTCTCACGCCTTCGCGCTGATTTTGTCAACGACCTCGAGCAGCTCACACCGGTGCAACTGGCCGTGCTCGACATTGCTGCCGAGACCAAGATTGAGTTTTCGGGCATAGACACTGCACCCGAGATCCTCGTTCTGCTCGTCACGGACATGATCAAGCTGCCGTTTGTGCCTGCCACGCCGGCGTTCCTTGCGTCGGCACTCCTGCCGCCCGACGCGACACCGACATCGGCCCTCACCGCCACAGGCAGCGGCCTGCCGCTGCTCCGCAAGATGACGTACATGGCGCTCGCCAAGCGCAGTCTGCAGCTGCTTGTCGCGCTGTACGAGCGGCACGGTCGGCGGCCCAGCGTGTATGCCACTGGCGCGTTTGAGCAAACGCTCGGCGCGCTGCGTGTGCCCATGCGTCTCAAGTATGCGTGTCCGCCCAGCGGCACCAAGGACTCGACACCCGTTTGGCGGTCGGCTGCAACGGCGTGCATGACCATTATCCGTGTGGGGCTTGGTGCGCTCGACGCGCTTGCTCCACCAACGGCTCCACCCGCGGATGCCGAGACGCAGACACAGACACAGACGCAACTTGAGCCGCAGACATTCAACTCGATCTACTCGGCGCTGCTGGGACTCTTTGAAGACTTTTTACTGCAGGTAACAGTCAGCAGCAGCGGCGTGTTCGTTCCGGTCCTCCCGCCACCAACGCTCTCCAGCGACGAGGTCTCTGCCGACGAGGCGTTTGACATTTCGCTCGTGACGGCGATCGAGGGCGATGTGCTGGCGCATCTCGCGCAGCCGCATGTGGGCGACGCCGTCATTAGCCGGCTGCTGGACATGCTACGGCGCGGCTCGCGGCTGTACCTGACGACCGCGGCGACGGCTGCTGGTGGCGGCCTTGGCGGATCCGTGTCCGAGTCCATGCTGGTGATGTCGCCGCTTGCTCTGCCCGATGCTGGCAATGCCGGCACTGGCGGCAATGCAGACTCGAGTGTGGCGCCCGGGCTCGGCTTCGACGTGCGTGCCACTGGACGCGAGAACTTTGCCTTTACGTGTCTGGGTGTTCTCTTTAACCTCTGCAGGGCTGGCGATGCGGCTGGCACTGCGGCTGGCGTGATGGGCGATCGACGGACGCGTGTGGCCGAGCTTGCTGCGCCGGTGCTCGTGGACAAGTGTCGCGAGGTACTGCGCATGTATTGCGTGGATCGCCCGTCTTATGGGCGACTTCCCATGCCAAGGTGTGTTTCCGGCTGTCTGACATGGAGTGTACCCTGCAACTGTTGGACTGACTGACTGACTGGCTGACTGGCCAACCGGCAGACTGAGGACGAGCGAGCTGCTGTTTGTGCTGCAGAATATCCGCGATCTGGACGTTATGCCCGGCATCTTTTCCAAACACCTGCACATTGACGCGGCGGATGCTGTGCGCCAACACGTACTCAGCGGGTCCTCTGCACACGTCTTTCTGATGTTTGATGCCCTGGTCGAGGTGCTCGGCGTTGTGGCTGGCAGCGCATGGGCGACTGGCGGTGGCAGCAGTATTGGCACAGACAGCCTTGTCGAAGCGGTGCGCGGTGCACTCAAGCGTGTTGGACGCGAGTTTAGTTTATAAGGGGCGACGGTGGTTGGCAATGGATGCCTTGAATGAATGGAGAGTGTCGCTTTTTGAAATCGGTTTATAGAAGAAAGACACGCGCTTCCACCTCATGCCCTGACGACCACGCGGCATCCACAACCACGGCCCGCTGCTGCTGACACGCTGCTGCTGACAGGCTGCTGTCGGCCGGCTTAGCCGTACAGTGACGAGCCTTGTGTCATTTCAGGGAACGCGTCTCGCTCGACTTTCATGAGTGCAGCCATGAACCCGAGGTTTGGGCTGACGCCTTTGCGCACCTTGCGCACCATCTCGTATGCCGTCTTGAGTGTGTACTGTCGGGTCGACACCAGGTACCCGATCACCACCGACACGGATCTTGATCTTCCTGCTTTGCAGTGCACAAACACCTTGGACGTGGGTGACGAGTTGACCGCCTCGGCTGCCAATCACGCCAGCGTCAGTCCAACCGCACTCCAAAAGACACAAACAGTGCAACGCGCATGACGCACTGATAAAGTCAATGGCCTCTTTGAGCGGGCCGTCCATGTCCTGCTCCGTGTTGTCGTACACTGGCAGCCACTTGAGCACAAACTTGCCGCTCTCCATCACCGCCGGCGAGTTCTTGACCTCGGCGGCCATGTTGAGGATGTGCGTCACGCCCAGCCGCGTCAGCTGGTCCACTGCGTCTGGTGCCAACGGTATCGCGTCCGAGCCGAGGAATATGTTGAGCTGCACACGCGAGCACGGTTCAGGCGGCGCGGCATTGTCGTTGGGCGACGTCGTTGGTGTCTCGTCCTTGTCGTCTGCATCGTCGTCTGGCGATTGCGGCTGCGCGTATCGCGGCGGCAGGGTAAGCGGGTTCTGCAGCCGCCCGGGAACCGTCACGCCGCGATGGAGCGACCTGTTGCTGCCGTCAATGGGCAACGGCCCCATCTCGAGACGCACGGCGGTCAGCGGCGGGTCGTCTGACTCTGCGTCCTGGTTGCGCAGAGGCGACGCGTTGTGGCCTGTGTTGTTGCTGGACGTGTTGGGTGCTGTGCCCGGGATGATCAGCGGCAGGGATTTCCCCATGGTCGTGACGAGCGGCGACATGAGCCCTGCACCACCGCCGCCGCCGCCGCCGACTGGGTTGCCCAGTGTGATGTTGGACTTGCTGCCGCGCATTGTGGTGCGTACTGGGCTCTGCGTGTCAATCGCGAGTGCAAACTTGCTCTTCTTGTTGATGGTGAGAGGTGCAAGCCCGGCGGGCCCAGTGCCTCCGCCGCCACTTGTAGCAGCAGCAGCAGTGCCGCTTGCCGACGGCTCTTGTGCACCACCTTGCGCAGCCGGAAGTCCTGGATTGGTGGTAACGAGCGGCGACCCTGGCGCCATGCTGTCGTCTCCTCCAGTGGAAAGCGTGCTCTTGCTTTTGTTGGTGCGCGATCTGCCGAGGCGGACGCCGCCCATCATGCTGGTGCCGCCTTCTGTCACGGGTGCAATCGACAGCCGCTTGGGTCGCGCACCGAGCAGCTGGCCATTGGAGCCCAAGTCGCTTCCGTTGCCGCCACCATCGCCGAGATCGCCTGCCGATCCCTGTGTCTCCCCGGCTCCCGGCACAGCAGCACTGGCAGTTCCGCCCAACCACTCGGAAGCGCCAGCGAGTGACTGGAACGCGCGGAACCCGCCCTGGAGATACGCCACCACGACCTGTCTGCGCTTGTCGGGAGCCGGCGCGTCTGAGCCGCCATACTTGATCAGATCGCTGGCCATGCCGTCCGCCAGAGCAGCCACAAACGCCCACGCCTCGCTCGTCTCTGAATTCGCCATCAGCATGTTGCCGTCATAGACGACGACCACGCTCTGTGCGGCTCCCGATTTGTCTGCATGCGCCGCCTGCTGCCACCCGGCGTACATCTCCGGCCCGACCGCGATAAAGTTGCCGAGATTGAAGTTGGACACGGCGCGGCGTTTGAACCGCTTGATGAGCAGCGCAGGAAAGTTGACGCACAGCGATCTGGAAATGTTGAGCCGCTGGTACTCGGCCGCAGCCCGCATGTCGATCAGTAGGAAACTGCTCGGCTGCGACCATTCGGCTGATGCCCCTGGAACGGCGGCCTGCGGCTGGCACTGGCCATCGTCTGCTGGGACGCGCAGATGGGCGAGCAGGTCCTCGGGCGTGATGGACCGCAGTTTCCCCGTTTCCATCATACGGGCAACGGATGCCAGACCGGTCGAGGTTGCTGCCGCGCTCGATGCACCGGCGCAGCTGATGCTGCTTGTGGATGCACCCATGATGTTCGACTGCGATCCAGCCAATGCCAGCGGACCACGCGACGCGCCGCCGCCACCACCGCCACCGCCTGGTGTCTCTACACTCAGCGACGCTGTCGAGATGGCTGCTGCCACCTCTGTGTCGGACGAGTCGTTGGCAACTCGCACTGACGCCTGCGATGCCGATCTGCCGATACCCAGGCTGGCGTCTGACCCGACTGCCGACAGGTGCCGGGCGGCCGCACTGCCTGAGCGGGCATGTGATGTTGCCATACTGTGGGCGTCGGAGCCAGCCGGTCCGTCGAGGGCGGTCGACGTCGCAAGGGCCCCACCGCGCAGCTGACTGGCAGGCGCGTCGTCGTTGCCTGGGACGGAATTGTTTGCACTCGCAGCAGCCGCGGATGATCTGGTCTCAAGCTGCCGCACCGCATTCCGCGCGAGCAGCGGCCCCGGAGATGCCGACGGCGACGATCCGGCTGCTGCTGCCTGTGCCGCCTGTGTGGCAGACAGTGCTAGCTTCTGCTGCTGCTGCTTGAGCACCGCGATGCTGTCGGACGACACGGATGTCGCGGCAGTCGAGAGCGGAGGCGCCTGCAGCCCGCCGAGCGCCGCACCCGCGCCTTTGTTATTGCTATTGTTGATGGTGTTGCTGTTGGTGGTGCTGTTGGTGGTGGTCGTGGCGCCAAGGGAGTCTTGCGATCGGCTCGAGGCAATGTTTTGCAGGCGTTTGGCGGCAAGGATGTCTGCGTCTGTTGCGACGCTGGAGGGGGGCTGCGTCACACTGAGCTTGGGCGGTTCTCGCATGGCGAGACCAGTGCGCTGGCTGGCTGGGTGGGTTTGCTGGCAGTGTTGCTGCCCGCGACTGGTGTTGGTGCAGATCGAGATCCGTGGAGCAGCCTCGGTGTTGCAGCCACAAGCAGAAAGGGGCTAGAGTGCAGCAAGAGTGTGAGTGTGCAATGAGTGTGCGTGTGTGTGTGTGTATAGGCCAGACTAGCGATCCGGGGGATGTCCAGTCAGAGGCGTGCGCGTGCGGAAGCTCCTGCCCACCTGCGTGTGATTGTGACTGTGCTGGCAAAGCGGATCGCAGCGAAATGCAGCGAATCTCAGCGGAGCGTGTGGGATTCGAGCAGGAAAGAAGTGTAAGATAAGTATAAAATGAATCTGCACTAAACTCTGCCTGAGAATGCGGGGATGCACGGATGCGGAGATGCACGGATGCACGGATGCACTTATACGCGAATACACGATGTGATCGCATGTGTGCCATCCGAGACGCACGAGAGAGGCGCACGAGAGTGACGCACGGTTCTTGCCAACAGTCGGGCCGTCCAATGAGCCGCTTTTGTTGATTCCGTGACGCTTGTGCAGGCGGCGCTTTAGATCAGACGCGTTCCATCGCACTTGCCGTGACCGTCGCCAACACAGACCGAGGGGCGTCTGCCGGCGTCAACTTCTACAACAACAACAACAACAAGCACTCCTTCTCCTACTTCTACCACCACCACCACCACTACTACAACCAGCCATGGGCCTCGCATCCATCGTGCTCACGCTGCTTGTGCTCGCCGCCGTGCCCGTTGCCGCCGCCGCGGCCGCGTGGGTCTGGCTGCGCCGCCGCAACCTGGGCTCGCTGCCCGTGCCGACGTCGGCGGTCGCCTACGACCACGACTCGTTTGGCCACATCCTGACGTGGGACCGCCACTGCTTCTACCTGCACGGCAAGCCGCTCGTGCTGCTGTCGGGCGAGTTCCACTACTGGCGCCTGCCCGACCACGCCCGCTGGGAAGAGATCCTGCTGCAGTACAAGGCCGCCGGCCTCAACTCGATCCGCATCTACTTCCACTGGGGCTTCCACTCGCCGAGTACGTCCTTGCTGTCGTTGTTGTTGCTGTCGTCGTTGTCCTTGTTGCTCTTCTAGTGCATGTCTTCCTTCTTGTCGTCCTTCCTGCCACTTGCAGCTCTTCCCGTTGGGCGTGCGCCGGTTCCCTCGCATTGTTGTGCTGCATTCGCGGCGCTCGCTGCATCTGGCCGAGAGCGGCAACTGACAAACCATCGCTCCACCGTTGCTGCTGCTCATCACCACGACTACGATCACAACCACAACCACAACGGCAACCATGCCAACCACAACGTCCAACAGGCGACGGCGTGTACAACTTTGACGGCAACAAGAACCTCGACTTCCTGCTCGATCTCTGCGAGAAGCACCGCATCTACGTGCTGGCGGCTCCCGGCCCGTACATCTGCGCAGAGACCCAAGGCGGCGGCATCCCGCCGTGGCTGATCGCCAAGCGCGACGTACTCATCCGCCACACGACCGTGTCCATGTTCCGCACCTACGACGCCGAGTTCTCGCGCTACTCGGCCCAGTGGTACGAGGCCATCATGCCCATCCTTGCCCGCCACCAGGTCACCTCCAAGCCCAACGGCTGTGTGCTCGCCCTCCAGATCGAGAACGAGGCCTTTGAGCTCTTCAAGGGCATCCCGCTCGGCCTGTCTGACGACATGCGCCACCTCTCCAAGACGGCCCGCGACCTCGGCATGACCGTGCCGCTGTTCACCAACGATGCCTGGGAAGAGGGCTCGTTTGTTGCGCGCGAAGACTCGCACACGTCCGCCGGCAAGCAGACGTTTGGCCTCGATCTCTACGGCTTTGACAAGTACGTCGTCTTCTGCCCCACGTCCTCGCCGCTCGCGACCGTTGGCGGCGACATCAAGTCCACCGACACCTGGGGCGAGTGGAGCACGTCCGACGTCACCAAGGCCTTTGACAACACCGAGTCCACCGTCCGCGGCTTTGGCGGCGGCGCGGCCTCGTCGCCGATCCTGATCGCCGAGCTGCAGGGCGGCTGGTTCAACCACTACACCGTGCCGCACACCTTTGACGACGTCTACAACTACTACGGCGAAAAGTACACGCGCATGATTGTCGACACGGCCATGTCGCAGGGCGTCACCGCGCTCAACCTGTACATGTTCTACGGCGGCACCAACTGGGGCACGCTCGGCGATCCCGACGTCTACACCTCGTACGACTACTCTGCCTGCATCCGCGAGTTTGGCCACCTCTCTGGCCGCGGCCGCCAGGTCCGTCTCTCGCTCGCCTTTGCCCGCTCCTTTGCCGACATCTTCTCGCGCACCGACCCCGTCGGCAACTCTCTGCGCGGCGCCGGCTTCAAGATCGAGTCGTCCGTCCCCGACTTTATCGCCCGCCGCCGCCGCACGCCTGGCGTCAACTTTGTCGACTTTGTCTTCTTCCGCAACTTTGCTCCCAACAAGGCCACCGCGACCACCATCAGCGTCACGCGCGGCTCCAACGAGCCTCTCCAGCTCAAGTGCCGTCTGCCCTACAAGCACTCGTTCATTGGCGTTGGCAACTATGCCGCCGTCAACGGCCTCCGTCTGCTGCTCGCCACGCTGCCCATCCACCTGCGCATGCGTCCCGCGGACGGCTCCGAGGTCTGGATCATCCAGTCTGACGACGAGGTCGACGGCCAGCTCGCCTTTTACGGCCACGTCACGGCCGAGGGCTCGCTCAACCCCACCACGCGCGAGGAGGGCGGCGTGTCCGTGATCTCGTTCCAGAACTCGATTGGCTGGGCCAAGATCTCGGCTGTCGGCGCTCCCGAGTCGATCAAGCCGCTCATTGTCATTGCGCTGCCTGCCCGCGACCTGTACACGCTCCAGCCGTCGTTTGAGGACGCTCACTGGCGCCGCACCAACGAGAAGCTGGCTGCACTCGACGCGTCCGACGACCTGCCGCTTGCTGTCTTCTGGGGCGCCTACTCGGCCCAGTTCGACCCTGCCACGCGTGCCCTCAAGCTCGAGGAGGAGAGCGAGAACAGCCCCGCCGTGTACAGCATTGCTGTCGGTGCACTTGGCGCGCTCGCTGGCTTTGCTTCCCCGGACGGCGACGACCCGCTTGCCGGCGCGCCGTTTGTCACCAAGCTCACGCGCACGCCGATCCCAGCGCTCCAGACTGCGCTCTCGTCGTCTCTTGCCATCCAGCTCGCCAACGTCACGACCAGAAAGATCGACTTTGCCGACATGCCGTGGCAAAAGATCCCGATCAAGGACGGCAACGCCTCGACCCCGACCCTCAACGCCATCGACTACCTCTACACGAGCGGTCATGCAGTGTACAAGATGGAGTTTAACCTCAAGGCCGTGCCCAACTCCAACCTTCGCCTGGACATCAACCTGCGCCACCGCGGCACGCTCTACCTCAACGGCGCGCTTGTTGGCGGCCACATCACGTACTCGCTCGGCGCGTTCCGTGCTGGCGCCAAGAACGGCCCTGACGTCAACACCTTTGGCGGCTGGCAGACGTACTCGCTGCCGACGCTGCACCTGAACCAAGGCGCCAACACGCTCATTGTGCTCACCGAGTCGCTTGGCCTCAACCGCCAGCCGTTTGTGCTCAACGACGTGCGCTGCCCTCGCGGCATCCTCAAGGCGCAGTTCCCGACCGCCATGGACGCCACCAACTCGCTCAAGTGGCACATTGCCGGCGTGGACGTGCGCAAGCTCGAGGACATTTTCAACCACTCGGGCCTGCCCGGCGAGACGACCGATGCCGTCAACGCCGCCTTTGTGCACGCGACGGCCGAGCAGGTCGAGTTCAAGGCCGACACGGGCGTCAACGTGTTCCATGCGCCGCCCCCGACGACTGCCGCTGCACCAGCCTGGTTCCGCTCGTCGTTTGACCTTCCGGCCGGCCTGGCAGCGACAGTCTCTGCGGACGGCGCGCTCCGCGTCCCGCTGCGTCTGCACATGACCGGCACGGGCACGGCGTACATTTACATCAACGGCACGTTCATTGCGCGCTTCTACGGCAACGGCGACGGTCCCCAAAAGGACTTTTACGTGCCCGAGCGTCTGCTCAAGGTCTCGGGCAACACGCTGCAGATGCTCGTCTACGGCGACGGTGGCAGCAACGGCTCGCCCACGACCGTGTCGACGGTGCGCCGCGACTGGGTCGGCCTCGAGTTCCGCTTCTGGAAGGTCAAGACGGCGGCGGCGGCTGGTGCTGCGGTTGCGCCGCTTGCCACGTCCAGCGGCAACCTGGACGATGCTGCCGGCAAGCCGTTTGCGCTCCACCGCTCTGTGCTTGATCTTTAAGACGGTCCCCTCATCCTCATCATCTTCTTCTCGTCTTGTTATCATTGGCGTCTCTCTATACCGCCTAGCTTGCGCAATGAATGGTTGTTGCGATCTGCACTTGACCTTGAACCACAACACAAATGGCAGACGACAGGCCAGATGTCGGGCAGGGCAGCCGGAGTAGGCTGCACGACGGTTACGACGACGACGGCGACGACGAGCAGATGCTGCAGGACATGTACCGGTACGACGGAAGCGACGACGAGCTGGAGCAGTCGAGCATGGCGGTGCCGATAGCAGCGTCCAACAAGGGCTTCCGGCTCATGCTCAAGCTCGGCTGGACGGTCGGCACGGGCCTTGGCGTATCTGGATCCGGTGTGTGCGAGTGCCGTGCGAGTGTTGCTTGCAGCAGGATGCAGCAGGCACGACATGACTGACCAGCATCTCTGGCAACGGGCGGCGCGCACAGGCCGGCTGGATCCGGTGCCGATTCTCGCCAAGGACGACCTGCTTGGGCTTGGCCGGGCCGAGCAGATGCGGTCGTTCCACGTCGAGTCGACGCGGCGCAAGGCGACCGAGATGGAGCGCATTGCGGCCGAGACGGACAGCGAGCGAGCCGAGCGAGAGGTGCGTCTGCTGCATGTCTGCGTGTCTCTGTGTGTGTGCGTGGAGGTGCTTCAAAGTGCGATCGCTCGTGGCAGAGCGTCCATGTGTGCGTGTGCGTGTGTGTGCTGACGGTGCGTGCGGCGTGGCCGTCTGCGTGACAATGGCAGGCCAAGGTGCGCAAGACCGAGAGCATCAAGGAGGAGATCAAGGCCGTGCAGGCGGCCTTTTACTGCGCGCTGTGCGACAAGCAGTACACCAAGATCTCCGAGTACGAGACGCACCTGTCGTCGTACGATCACCACCACAAGAAGGTGCGTTGCCGTGGCGTGTTGCGTGTAGCGTGTTGCGGGCTGGAGTCTGACAGCAGGACTGCCGGCCTGCGGGCAACAGCGGTTCAAGGAGATGCAGGAAATGTCCAAGCGTGGCGCGTTGCTCGGGCAGCGCGGCGCAGGCGGTGCCAGCAAGGCCAAGGACAAGGAGCGTGCGCGCGAGGAGCGCGAGATGCAGCGCATGCAGCAGGCGCTGGCTGACCGCACGGCCAAACGCAACGATCCTGCCGCTGCCGCCGACGCGCCAGTGCAGCCCGAGCCTCCACAAACGCAATCGCAGTCGCAGCCAGCAGCGATACCACAGACGCAACAACAGCAACAACAACAACAGCAGCAACCAACGCCGGCAGCAGCACAGGCAGCACAACCACCGCCAGCAGCCAAGCCGGTTGCGTTTGCGTTTGGCAAGAAGCCCGCGCCAGCTGCCGGCGGCTTCAAGTTTGCGATCAACAATAAACGCACACTCTAATGTACACGGCCGTCTGCGCTCCGTGCCGACCGCTTGTTGGCTGCTTGTTGGCCACTTGTTGGCCTCTTGTACAGCAGATCTGCCCGTCGGACCTGCCCGTCGGACTTGCCCGTCAAACAAGCAAATGGCGCGACGTCCGCAATCGCCCGCCATGGCCTCGGGCCTGTCGGCGTCATCGCAGACGTTCTCGCCGCCCATGAGCCCGTCGTCTGCCACCGGATCTGCGTCGGGCTTCCCGGGCACGGCCGCAAGCGGCAGCGACCCGCACGCCTACCACAGCGCCGCGTCCCTGCAGCCCGCCGGCGGATACCTTGGCAGCAGCGACAGCTCGTCGCCAGGCGGCTCGCCGCTCAGACCCACCGCGACCAGGCGTCGGCGCGACCTGCTCAAAGACTATTACGGCATGGCGGACGACGGGGGCAGCGAGGCGGCCTCCTCGGCGACGACGACGACGTCAGCAGGCGGCGGCGGCGGCGTTGGCGGTGGTGGCAGCATGCCAGGGTCCAACGACGTTTCGCCGCTCTCCTTCAAGATGTCGCCGTTGCGCCGGGCCGATCCGCTCGACATTGGTGCGTTGCGTTGTTGAGTTGCGCTTTGGATGCGGCTGCAGTTGTAAAGCGGGCAGTTGTGATGCGGGCGGGGCGAGCGAGGATGGCATGGCTGACCCGCTGCGATGCTTGTGCCACACAACCGATGCGCGATCAGACACGGAGGCGTACCACGCCGAGCTGGCGTTCAACAAGATGACCAAGGAGATGTCGCTGCAGGAGCTGATCCGCAGAGACAACCAGCTCGTGTCCGGTGGGTTTGCATGCTGCCGATGGCCTCGCTGCGCTGCGCATGCGATCGTGCGTGCATGGGGCCGGCGGGCTGACGAGCGGCAATCGCAGAGATCAAGGACCTGGACGGCAACATGAAGACGCTCGTGTACGAAAACTACTCCAAGTTTATCGCCGCGACCGACACGATCCGCATGGTGCGCTGCCTTGCTGTCTTGTCTTGCTGGCCGACCACTGCATACACAGTGCTGACTCGCAGTTCCATCCATGGCCCGCGGCAGATGAAATCCAACGCAGAGGAAATGACGGCCAAGATGGCGCTGCTCGAGACCAAGATATCCAGCATCACGGCAGCCGCAGACGATCTGCACTCGGTGCTGGCTCCTCAGCGCGCCAAAATCCACCAGCTGAGCGGCGTCCACAACCTCATCAAAAAGGTGCGTCGTCCGTACCGGCTTCTGTTGTGCGATTGCCATCTCGTCGCACTTGCTGACGATGGGCAACCCCCCCTCACAGCTCAACTTTGTGTTCGAGTTACCCAACCGTCTGCTGGAATGCACCAAGAAGCGGCAGTTTGCCCAGGCGGTTCTGTTCTACTCCAAGACCAGTGCGCTGCTTGCACATTACCATCACGTGCCTGCGTTCAAGCAGATCGAGGACGAGTGTGCCGGCATCATGTTTGACGTTGGCAAGCGCGTCCGCGAGAAGATGGTCTCTGACAAGGTCCGCTGCAGTCGATAATGGCTGGGCAGCGTGAACTGGGCAATGTGCGACTGACACTTGGCTGGTTGGCGCGATTGCATTGTGGCAGACGTCTGTGCCGCAGATCTCTGAGAATGTAGGGCTGATGCTCGGTCTGGCTGTTATGCCGCCGCTCGAGCTTGCCAAAGAGTACATCTTCCGGTGCGTCTGTTGGCTCCAGTCACGCATCTCTGCCGCAAACTAACACGTCCATGAACAGTGTGTCTGTGCAGCTCAACAAACTGCTCGACATGTACTCGTCTGGCAACGTGACGGCCAAAAAGGCTGCTGCTACTGCTGCTTCTGCATCGCCTGCTGCCGCCACGCCATCCACAACAGGCTCCCGCGCCAACGAACCGGCTGCCGCATCCATCCCTACCCGAGGCGCTGCGACACCAACGATCATCACAACGCAGGCATGCATCTTCGGCAGCCATGACCACGGACCCGATCGACGAGACCGCCGCCACGACACGCGTTGCCGAGTTCAACAAGGTGTACCTGGCCGAGCTCGCTGCCTTTGCCGACTGCTTCGACGCGTATTTCCTGCGCCAGCGCGACGGGTCGCCCAGCAACGTGTCGCCATCGTCCATCAAGAGCATCGACGCGCTCAAAGCGAATCTGTTTGCCAAGAACATGAGCGACGACGATCGCCGGGTTGCCCGCGGCGACCTTGTGCGTGTGGTCGAGGACATGGTCAACAAGTACTTTGGGTTCATTGAGAAGATGCTGCAGCTGCCGGTAAGCTCAGTGTCTGTGGATCGGCAAACGCTTCAGCAAAAGTCTAGACTTACACAGCAGACGTTGGCGGCTGTGGTGCTGCAGGACGATATCTCTCAAGTGTCGCCGACCATGTATGTCAGCATCCTGCAAGTTGTGCGACGCGACATTGCCGAGGCTGGATCGCTGCGCACCATCGCGCGCATGGAGACGCGCGTGGCTGAGATGCGCGTGTCGATCCTGCATCGCATCATCTCGGGTGTCTTTGGCAAAGTCAAGCAAGAGTTTTCTGGTAAAACGAGGTTTGGCGGCATGGCCCTGGCCTTTTGTGTCTGACGATGTGTGTATGTGTGCATGGCAGCGAGATGGCGCGAGGTCAAGGTCGGCCCTGACATGGACGTGTTTACGATTGTCCGCCAGCTGACCAGCTGGATCAAGGAGACGCTCATTGCGCACGCGCTTCCTATTCTCGAAGTATGCACCAACTTGTTATGACGGTGGTTGAGAAGGCGGGCGGCACTCACCCAAACACCATGGACACATGACAGAACTTTGTCAGGCCCGAGTCGACACAGCAGATGGGCAATGTCCAGGGCGTTGTCGAGCGCATCCGCGACACGTTGCTGGCATTCTGGACCGACATTGGCAACGACATGATGGTAGGCTCCATGTCATTTTTGTGGGGGGTTGCCATGGCTGCGGCTGACCCTGCGATAACGGCCGGCCACTAGAGCGCCACGTACAACGAGACGCCTGGGTCCAAGCCCATGCCGCAGCACATTCTCATCCTCTCACGACTCGCCCTCGAATGGTCCAAGGGATCTGTCGAGTCTGTATTCTCCATGTACGCCGAACGCATTCTTGCAGCCGACCCGCTGCAGACTCCCATGGCCGGCAGCTTCCTGCCCGAATCGCCCACCAAGCTGGCTAGTAGCAGCGGCGGTAGTGGACTGCCGAGGATCCGCGGTCCAGGCGGCAACGCCTCTCCCGGCATGATCGGCAGCGGAGGCTTGACGGGCGAGGCCGAACTGATGATCAAGGCACAAGACATTGCCGCGTCGTTCAAGATCACTGCGCAGAAGCTGCTCACGCGCTACGTGGAAGTCAATGTCGCCCATGCCACTGGGCTTGTGCGGACGTATGCGCAGGGGCTGGTCCCGTATGGCCGTAGCGGCAGTGGCGGTGGCGGCGGCAGTGATGCCGAGCCGATCCGGCAAGTGTCGAGAGTGTGGATGGATCTGGCCGGCGAGTTTGACCGCATGCATGCTGATGTCAAGAAATGCTTTGATGACGACGCTGGAGGCGATCCGCGCCGTCGATCGAGTAAGTGCCGTGCCTGGCACGCTGGGATGGATGGCTGTCTGTCTGCCTGTCCAATGCCGACTCACGCGAGCTGCTCGTCATGGCAGTGGATCTGTCCAAGCGGATGAAGACGACGAATGTGACGCCGGGCATGAAGTCGGCGGGATCGGCCATGTTCGTGTCGCCCAGCACCGCCGCGAGTCTCGGTGTTCCTGGCATGTCTGGCGGTGGCGGTGGCGGCGGCGGTCTTGGCAGCGGCGCGGCCGGGCTTGCGCGGCACTCGAGTCTGCGCCATGCGGCCACCTCGCAAACCACTCTGCCGTCGCTTGGATCCACCATGCGGTCCAACCCGCCCAGCAGCAATGCGAGCACCATCATTGGCAGCGGTGGAAACGCCGGGCTCGGCATTGGCGGCGGGGCCGGGCAGTTTGACGCGCTGCTCAACGACATTGACCGGCTGTTCCAGGAGCGCATCGAGTACCTGCCGTCGCGCATCGAGCTCAGCCGCGCTGCTGTGCTGCTTGTCATGACCAAAGTGACGCTCAAGGCAAGCCAGACTGTTTTGCGCAAATGGGCATGCAAGCTGGTGCCTCTGGTCATGGCGACTGACACACTGGCTGCATGACAGTGCTTTATTGAGCATATCCGCGACATGGTGCTGAGCACGACGGCGTACCAGCAGATCCAGGTGGACGTGGCGTACATCCGCGCGCAGTTCTGGTCGTTTGTTGGCGATGAGCGGCTGCTTGGATCGATGCTCGACACGGCGCTGCAGAATGCGTTCCAGCGCTGTGTGGATCCCGTTGGCATGGACTCGCTGGTAAGCCCTTTGCTGCTGTTCGTGCTGCCAAATGGCCGTGTGTGGTTGCGTGGTTGCTGACCGTCGAGCCGGATGCCGATGCAGGCGATTGATCGGCTTGTGAGCGTGTATGTCAAGTAGCAGACTGTAAGCAGCGGCGTGTGCAACGGTATCAACAACACCAGTGTTCAATAAACGCAACGGCGTGTAAGGCGTGTTAGGCGTGGATATGCCAACGTTCAATGGATGAGATCCTCGCGGGCATGTGATCAAGGCCGCAGCACTTGCATCCACGGCCGGCTGCCCGAATGCTTTGCAGGTTTCTTGGCCCCGTTTGGCTTCAACCCATCCATCCATCCGCCCATCCGCCCAGCCGCCCAGCCGCCCATTCACTCACTCAGTCCGAGCACAGCGACCGCACCCACCAGACGACCCGCGGCCGCCCTCGACTCGAACATCGCCCAGCGTCACTTCCGGCACCACTCCGTCCCGAAGTGCACCCTTGTGCGGGGCTCCCTGCCACAATCAGGACCGAATCGGGGCAATCCGGTGGCTCAGCCTACAGGTCAGTCCGCCAGTGGCTGCAATGATGTCATGGGTGTGGCGGCCACTGCCGGCGTGCTGTGCTGTGCGCCTGCTTGAAGCTTTGGTGCACACCCGCTCCGCCCTCCGTCCCTGCCAAGATCGATCCATCTGACCCAAGGGTGCACGCCTGTGCCTGCCTGCCTACTTGTCTGCCTGCCTACTTGTCTGCTTACTCGGCTGTGCCAGCAACGACCAACACGCCAACACGCCAATAGCGACTGCCATGGAGGCCATGAGCGAATTCCTCAAGTCTGACAAGGACCTGTTTGCAAGCGATGTCGACGGCAGCCTGTGGGCGGCTGTCGCTGACTCGGAGTCGTCCGAGCCTCGAAGCAATCCGTCCGACCCGCAGCAGCAGCACCCTCAGCAACAACAACAGCAGCCATCGCACAATGGGCAGTCTGAGCCAGCACCGCTACTCATGATGCAACGCCGGTTCGAGGCGTATGCCACGGCCAACAAACAGCAGCAGCCCGAACAAGAACAGAGCGATCATCAACAACAGCAACAACAACTGAGTGCAGGCATGAAGGCGACTGCGCCTGCTGGTGCACAACCCAGGGGCCCGGCAGGCACGAACCCGCTGGGAACGGTCGGCATGCACACGCCCGTGTCGCCGATTTCTGCCAACGAGCTCATCCGCGCTGCCGGTGCTGCCATGGGCATCGCGACGTCGGCAACAGTCTCGGCAAGCGATCACGGCAAGCCGCCCACGCTGGCCATGGCGTACATGCCTGCACCCAGCCTCCCCGGCCCAGCCGAGACGGGCGTCCAGCAGCAGGCTCCCGACACGCCGTCCAAGAAGAAGCAGGCAGCGGCCAAGAAGACCACCGACGCGGCTGCTGGCCAGAAGGCGGGCGGCATCAAGAACGCGAGACAGCAGGACCAGTCGCCGTCGTCCTTGGCCGTGCCACAGATCACAACGCGGCACCGGCTCCTTCTGCCCAACTCGATGGCCCCGAGCGGCATGGCATCGCAGCCCGCCATGGCTCAGCAGAGCGGACAGCCGGGTCTGTCTTTGGACCAGCACGATCACCGACACATTCACCAGAGCATGCCGCAGCAGCAGCCTCCGCAACCCATCCATCAAGGTCTTGCCGGTCTGCTGAGGTCGCCGCCCATCTCACCAGAACGGCCCGTTACAGCCGAAGCCGCCGCGTCCATGATGCAGTTCCAACACCACCCGAGCCAGCATCCCCACCATCAACTGCAGAGCCACCAAGACCCATCCCAGCTTGGCCACGATCAGCAGCAGCAGCAGCAGCAGCAGATGTCGGCCGCCGATCAGTACCAGCACCAGCTGTATCTGCAGCAACACTACCTTCAGTCGGCAGACCTGCAGTCGCCGCACGGCTACCACCCGGCATTGCCACAGTTTGACCCGCATGCGGGGATCGCGAACATGGCGCTGTCCCCCATAGCTGCCATGGCTAACCCGCAGCTCGGCAGCGGACTCTCCATGCTACATACCCAGCAGCCTATGTTTTCGCCAACAGCACCGCCGACTGGCAACGAAGCCACGCGGTCGCTCCTCAATCTGCCATCGGCCAACGCGTCGGACCTCCAGCCGCAACACCTGCTGATGCCTGCAAACCAACAGCCACATCCACACCAGCAGCACCAGCACGCTGGTCTCATGTTTGCGTCGTCGCACCATGCCAGCCAGGCGTCGCCCGACCTGCACAACATGGCGGCCAGCCCAACGGGCATTGTCACGCATCTCGCGCCGCAGGACCAGCCCATGTCGGCATTCTCGCCGACTGTGCACAGCCATCCGCTGCCGCACCTGGCCACGCTCCTCAACACTGCAGGCGGCTCGTCGCTGCCAGCCAGCGCGATCCCGACATCGGCGATTCCCTCTGCGCTTGCAGCCGCTGCAGCGAGTGCCTACATGACCAACATCAATCTCGGCAACCTGTTTTACTTTTCGCCCACGCAGCCGCAAGCGTCGTCCCCGCCGCCTGCCACGGCCGGCACAACCAGCGCTGACCTCCACCACAACCAAGGTGGCCATGCGCACCAGCACGCGGCATTCGAGCTGCTCACGTCGCCGCATATGCATACCAGCCCGCACCAGGCGTCTGTGCCGCAACCCGAACTCGCGTCGTCGCCGTACTTGGATGATCCCATGGCCGCGGGTGGCCTCGGCCCGCTGCTCAGCGCCGGACTCGGTATCCACGGGATACCGACATTCCAACACAATCTGCAGGTTGCTGGCGCGCCGTATGGGCAACATCGGCCGTCGGATCAAAGCGGGCCGTTGCTTCCGCAAGTCGCTGGCGCCGAGTTGGCGCAACAGCAACAACAGCAGAATGAGCAGACGGGCGGCAATACGCTGCCAGACGCGAAACGGATACAGGCACTGCGGAAGGGCCGGAAGGTTTTGACGCCAAAGATCCTGACGCCCAAGAGCAGGAAACGCACGGCGGGATCTGCACACAAGTCGGTTTCTCCTGGTGGCGCAATCCATCCGGCCGTGTCGCGGCTTGCTGGTGAGCATATCAACGGCGCGCCGACGGCCGGCAGCGGCTCCACGCTGTCGTCTGTCGTCAACTCGGGCGTGAGCGAGCTCACAGACGGTGTCGCCACGGGCATTTCTGGATTGGGCATCTCTTCTGGCCCGGCAGGCGAGGGATCTCAGCCGGCGGCAGACAGCCAGACGGACGGTGCACCGCCGCCAGTGACGCAGCAGACGTTGCCGCCGCATGCCGAGACTGAGAATGCAGCCGGCGGCGATCATGGCGACACGGACGGCGGATCCGACAGCGACGCCGATGCCGACGCCGACGGGCACGACAAGGAAGATGCGTTGCGACGCAGCCCTGGCAAACCCGGATCGACCAGGCAGCCAGCGGTCGGCAAGCAGACACCCAACGGCCTGATGTACCCATGCAAGGACCCCAACTGCGACAAGCTGTTTGCATCCAGGCTCAAGCTGCGGTCGCACATGAAGTCCCACAATCCACGCAACTACCACTGCTACGAGTGCGACGCGTCGTTCAAGCGGTCGCATGACCTGCGGCGGCACCAGCGGTCGCTGCACACGGTTCTCAAGCCGTTCCATTGCCATAAATGCAACAAGACGTTTGCTCGACTGGTGAGTGGCCCTGCTGCTCCGCGTGATGCCTGCATGGGCATGAGGATGGGGACGTGGCAGCCGACTGACAAACCACACGTGCGTGTGCAGGACGCGCTCAAGCGACACACGGTCAGAGCCATCAGTCCGTGCTATGATCCGCACGCAGCTGCGATCGCCCTCGCTGCTATTGGCGTCACGCCCGGTAGTGCCGACGACGCCGGCCACGACCTGCAGGCACAGGCTGCTGCGGCTGGCGCTGCCCTGCAGGGTGTGCCCGGGGCAGGCCGTGCGGATGTCGGCATGGACGGCACACCGTTCCCGCTTGTTGTGCATCCGTTTTACCAGCATGCCGCGCACGTGCCGTACGGATACGAGACGGCCGGCTTTGATGAACATGGACGCATGGTGCTGGCTGGGCCGAGCGATGCGATGGGACAGCCGCAGTCGCAGCCGCAGCCGCAGCAGCAGCAGCATGCGTATGCGGATCTGCAGGGGTACGCGTACGGTTACATGCATGGACACGACATGGTGCAGCAAGGGGTTGCGTATCCCGTGATGTTGCAGCACCCGCTTGCGCACCAGCAACAACAACAGCAGCAACAGCAACAGCGACAGCACGAGCAGTACCACCATGGCGGCCTCGAGCATGACGCTGGGCTGATGCATCCGCAAGGCCACTGACGATGACTGGAATGAAAACATGGCTGCTGGATGACGTGCAACAGCGTTCATGAAGAGTGTACAGAGAAGAGTCGGATGAGGGCAGTGCAGGCAAGGGGCAGGCAGCACAGCGGAGCCGATCAGGTGTGGATGTGGTCGTTGCGCTTGAGAATGTGCATCTCGCCGTCCTCCTCGACGTCGGCAAAGGCAAACGCGGCCTGCAGCTTCGCGACGTACGGGATCGGCAGCTCTGTGTGTGTGTCAGCGGAGTGCACGGGCAAGGGTGCACACGGCGGTCAAAGGCCACCACAACGGCACGGCAGACTCACCGGCCTTGATGCAGGGGATCAGCGTGTAGCGCTCGAGCACGATGCCGCCGGCAGCCTCGACGGCCTTGATGACGTCGGCCACGCGGGACTCGGGCACGCCTTCCTTGAGGGTGATGAGGTACGTGCCGACTGTCGGCGGATGGCTCGATGGGTCAGTGGGCAGCAGTGGGCAGCAGGCGGCAACAGGCAGCGGCCCGCACTCACAGCGGTCGAGCGACGCAGACGCAGCGTGCTCGGCGGTGGCTGCAGCCCGTGCGACGAACGGAGCAACAAGCAGAAGCAGCGATGACATGCGCATGGCGGTGGCGAGGGTGGCAGCAAGCTTTTGGCAGGCGTGGGCAAGCGTGGGCAAGCGCGGTTTATTGCATCGCGCTGTCATGGACGAGGCGCCGTGGGACGCAGCAGGTCGGCGACGGGCCGCTTGCCCGACGCTGCCGCTGCGGCCGCAGACCGCCGGCTCTCCACAAAGCCGACGCAGATCATGCGCCTGCCGCGTGTCACCTCGCGGCCCGCATGCGGCAGCTTGGAGTCGTGCACCACGCAGTCGCCCTGGCCCAGCATCGCGAGGTATCCCATCGGCACGGGCATTGCTGGCGTCTGCGTCTCTGGCATCTGTGTCTCTGGCATCGCTGCTGCTCCCGACGACGGCAGCGACGAAAAGAACGTGCCGCCGCCAGTAAAGTCGGACGGCGCGTTGATGAGCACGTTAAAGGACAGCAGACAGCCGTCTGTGTGCTCGTCGAGCGATCGCTGGCCGCCGTGGTCTGCATCGTAGAGCACTGTCGACGCATGCCGGAACTGTCAGCTGCATGAGCTGCATGCATCGCACACCAACACATTGTGCACATCCTGCAATCGGCCGCCAAGAAAGACGGGGGCTGCTCACCGATAAAGAGATCCAGAAAGACGAGGTCCGAGGGCAGGAAGCCGGTGGCAGCAGCTGCCGGGCCCAGAACGCGGTCGGTCAGCGACGACACGATGAATGCGGCCAAGTCGGGCTGCAGATCCGCCACGGGCACGTCTGTTGTTGGAAACGAGTCGTGCCGATCCGTGGTCCATCCGCTCGGATCACGGCCACCTGCCCGGCCGTGGCCATGCGATGCAGATGTAGATGCAGCCACAGGCGCCGTATGGGAGTTGACGGCGAGTGCGATGCGGGCGCATTCGTCTGCAGACCACACATGCGGCAGCCAGTGCAGTTTGTTTCGCTTGGCAGGGCCAGACATCAGATACGCACGGCGGCGCTGCTCGGTCGTGTGAGCTGGAGCCGATCTCGCAGCCTGCTGGGCAGCGAGCGAGTCTGCACGCCGCTGGGCATTGATTGCCAGCTCTTCTTGTGTGGGGTCTGCAAACAGGTCCAGCTCGTCGCTGCTGCTGTCGCCGTTGTTGCTGGCCATGCCGCCGATCCTGAGCATGGCCGCGAGTGATTGTCAGCATCGGCACAAGGCTTGGACACGTGGGTCCACGTGAGCAAGAGAGCGCGCTGATTGGCTGGCGGAGCCGGAGAGTTGTGCTCGACACGCTCGTCGTGCTCTGGTGTCGTGTCGTGTCGTGTCGTGTCGTGTCGTGCTCTGGTGTCGTGCGATGCCATGCAGAAGCAGCGACAGCCACAGCGCCGATCTGCAGCGCGCTTCAGGCCACGTGCGCAACTGGCGCTGGCCTAGAAGAGGCAGCAGCAGCAAGCATGGCAGGCGTGGCAGATGATATCGCAGCTGTGGTGGCAGGTCTGTGCACAGCTGCGCGACAGTGTCGTGTTTGGCGTGCAGCCGCAGCCGCAGCCAACGCGGGCAGATCGCACGGGCAGGCATTTCGTGGGCATTGCGGTTCCGCCCGTCCGCCTGTTCGAGGCAAGCGAGCGATCTCGAGACGATCTGCGCCATGTTTTGTTCAAGTGAGTGGTCGTGGTCGTGGTGGTGCAGGCATAGGCACATAGGCAGCCAGTGCAGACATAGACAGACACATAGGCACACACATAGACACACGGCTGACACACACACACACACGCACACACGCACACCGACAGTCTCTGGAGAGGCGCCGCACGAGCCGGTCGTGTCGGCCAAGTCGGGCCACCTGTTCGAGAAGCGGCTGATTCTCAAGCACCTGGCGGAGCGGGGCACCGACCCCGTGTCGGGCGAGCCGCTGTCCGAGGACGACCTGGTGGCCGTCAAGTCGGGTGAGTCACGCCTGCGTTGCCGTGGTGACAGAGCTGCTCGCTGAAGGCGGTCGTCCTGACAACCACCACCCTTGAACGACCACTGCTGCAACCACGACAACCACGACGACAACCACAACGACCACAAACAGCGCCGGCGTTTGTCAGACCTCGGCCGCCGGCCGCAACGTCCATCCCGACCCTGCTGCTCACGCTGCAGAACGAGTGGGACGCGGTCATGCTCGAGACCCACACGCTCAAGCAGCAGCACCACGCCGTCCGTCTCGAGCTCACCACGGCCCTGTACGAGGTGGATGCCGCCAAGCGTGTCATTGGCCGGCTGCTCAAGGAGCGCGACGAGGCCCGCTCGCAGCTCGCGCATTTCAGAGTGTCGGCGGCCCAGGCGTCCGGCGCTTCTGCTTCTGCTTCCTCGGCGGCTGCTGTGCCAGACACCGCTGCCGATGTCGACATGGACGTTGCTGTCGACGAGCTGCCTGCCGATGTCGTGCAGCACATTGACGAGACTGCCTCAGAGTACGTTGGCTGCGCAGATCTGTGCGTGCATCCATGTGCAACCCTACTCACACACGAGCCTTGTCCTTCACCGTCTTGTCCTGCCGTACAACAACACTCGTCTGGCCGCGATCGGGTCAGGCTGTCCAAGATCCGCCGCAAGCGCAAGGCTCCGCCCACGCTCGCCACTCCCGAAGAGATTGCTGCATTGACCGTGTCTGCCGAGATTGCCTCCCTGCACCTCGCAAAGCAGCCCGCCTCGCTCTCGCTTGATCTGCTCGAAGACCCGGCGGATCG